>KN728003.1:9205-22362 GCA_000816745.1 Ancylostoma duodenale | reverse complement strand
TATTAATTATATTATGTTATTCTATCCGTTAAATCCCTCATGTACAACTACATAAGCTAATTGTCAGCCGTATGAAAACTTTTCGAAAACAGTGAGTTCGTTCCGTATGAGAGTATCTTGTTCACCTTTATAATGCTATAGAAAATCTAAGATTCTGGATCCAACGTAGTGATACGGATCTGCTGTTCACAGAATAAGAGAAGGGCATCAAAAGTGCTAGAGCGATTATTTAGTTGTGGAGTTACCACACTTGGTATAGAAGTTCTCAACATTTTCTAACAAATAATTTCTTCAGAGAACAAAAGAAGAATAAGAAGGCGACCCTTCGGACTGCGTGGATTGCGACGAAGAATTGGTAAGGTGTTTATTCCTGTGATGACCAAGAAAGTTGCATAGGTTTGTTAAAGAATAGACCTGTACGCACACATATCGGACACACTGGAGAGCAATTTGTAAGGCCCAGAAATTGAGAGGCTCAAAAAATAAAGGGAATTTTTTCGCTAGAGAATTTTTTTTCAGAACGACGATATAGGCCAAGGAGTCGCAGCTTTGAAGATGATGATGGAGATGATGACAGATACAGTACGTGATTTAAGAAATTCACATCATAAGTTAAATTTCTTGAGCTCAACAAGGTAAAAAATGAAAGCTTGAAGCAGATAGTTATGGCAAAGGCAGACAAAAGATGCAATACTTGTTAGTATTAATATTTTTTTGGATGTTATATCACATGCAACTGGTGGGAACACAATCGAATTAGCTTCTCGATAGATTACTCCTTCACAATTATGAAAAAAGATATAGCTTGGGTAGCTTAGAAAGTCCCTCTGTTGTCTGCAATTACGGTCACCACACAGCGTCGGCCGACTGATCACCTCCTGGTTCGATCGATGGAAGGATGCCGATGGATCACCCTGGTGGGAAGATTTAACTGTGTGACAGGGAGACAACATCGAAATGCATGAATATAACAGAAAACCATGTACATATTAGAACTCACGGAGAAAAGCGTAAGGATTTAATCAAACAAGCCGATTAGGCGGCCGACATCATGCCACAGCCGTAATTGCAGACAAAGTGGCAGACGCACTCTCTAGTCTACCCGGCTGTACACGGTGGTTGACTCTGGTTTCAGCACTTCCATTCAATACATTTTGTTCTTCTACATGTGAATGTTTTCTTTTTCAGCGCCGCGAATTTCCAGAGCTCTATTCCAGCGAATGCTAGGTTGGTCGGGTAGGTTCATAGGTTCCACTCTACATTCAATATATTGAAGATATGTTCAAGTAATTTGATGGGCACGATTTCCTACAACTCTAAGGAAACTATTCGTGAGACTGCTACCTTCGCGTCACATAAGTGGACCTCCATCATTTTTTGAATAGTAGTGGGAAGAAAATCTCACGAACCATACGCTTTAGATTAGTCTTCTAGGCTGAGTATGGTGGAGTTGTTGGTTGTGCATCATCGTAGGAGGGACTTTCTCAGACTCCTCTACATGAAAGCAATGTTTGATTCCTCGACGGGGTCCTATTCCAAAGATTAGTTCAGAAAAAAGCCAAGTGATACCTGCTCTAAAACAAAACAATCGAAATTGCCCAATATGAGACAACAAGCATGATATACCGTTATCTACTCCAACAACGACATGTTTTAGATGACAGAAGGAGAAAATCCTCACAATTCTACAGGGAGCTGCTCGCTTTGCGAGAAAGGAAGGGTAAGAAAATTACACCTCCATTCGTAAGATCTCAAATGCATAGTCTCACCCCAAAATGTTTTTTCAAAATTTGTGCAGAAGTAGTATTTGCTTGAGAGGCCGAGCAAAAAAAGGTTCGCGCTAGCCAAAAGATGAAAATTGGGCTCTTTCAGAAAGTATAGGGAATAGGAAGAGAAAAAAATAAACGAAAAATAGATAAGTACGGTAACAGTCCGTGTTTTGTCGCAACCATCAAAGTCAGTCATTGTCATTGTCAAACACTGTAGAAGAAAATTTCTTTAGACCTGCGATATCGGCCGTGGAATCGCAACATTTTCCCGCCTACATGGAGAGATGATGACGATGACGATGATAACGATCATGATGACAGAGAGAGTACGCGAGTTTTTTTTTTCAGATTTTTCATACCTTTCAAGGAAGAAAAGGAACAACTAAACTGTTTCTGAACAATTTTGACGAGGAGTCCCCTCTCGCAGAAAAAAGTGTTGGAAGAGCTAATTCTGATTTTGTTAGCACACTTTTTCTAGATGAATAGTTTATTTCAGTCGATTACGGTGGGATCAGACAATGGTAGAGATGAGAAATAAATGATCGACCATGAGCGTATGGTTGTAGTAACTCTTATTTATGTACTTATTAAATGAGAAAGCTCACTGTTCTATCCAACATACCAGAACTATGATAAGACATTCTAAATTTACCTAAGAACTATGAGCAGAACAAATAGTTCACGAAAGCAAAGCCTCACTGTACAAGAATTTGGCCTGCTTAAGAATGTATTCAAATGTTTTCAGGAGATCGTTCTATAGAAAAGCTCAAAAGGTATGCACGCCTGATCTCGCTAGGTTCCAGGAAACCGAGGTGAGAATATGTATTCTAAAATACCAGTAATTGAAAACATTGCACCCCTTCATAGAAAAAGATTTTAGAAGCCGCACAAGAACAGCAGCTTAGCATTCCCTAGGTTTGAAAAAAAAACGATTAGCATATTTATTCCCTAACTTTCAGGAAAGTCGTTGAAGTACTCAGGAACAGGACATGGTGAAGATATCTCTAAACTGGATAACATGGCAGACTTATGGCAAAGATTGTTCACCTACGTTTACCTGCAGTTGTAGCAGAATAAATGATTTTCGTTGAAAGGCCAACGATTTAATTACATTTCGTTGACGACTTTTTTTACGTTCGGAAAACGCGCTTGTATTATATCAAACTGCTCCACTCTAACAATATGATAGTTTTCGAACCACAGCCACCTGAACTTGGGGGTAAAATAGAGTGCCTACCCTAAGCGTACGTAGCATCAAATCGGAATGTTAAACTGACCTGTGTTTTCAAGGAGACAAGTAAGTAAAAAGAGAGGAGATGAACTGTTGTTACCTCATTCCCTTCTCGTTTCATTCACTGCGAAAAAATTAGATGCTGGCTAATTTTCCCCGGGATTCATTAAAGGTGAGAGATAGCCATGATGTTAAAGTGTGTGCAGACAAACTCGCTTTAATTGCATCTGGCTTTTTGTACCCTTGATTAAGTGAGCAGCATTACGGAGCGAGAAATATTAGGTTGATGCAAAAGAAGTAGCGCTTTTTCGTGTTGACTTCATTTTCTTTCACAACCTTAATGAACGATACCTCCGGCAGACCATAAAATTCCTTCAATTAGCAGGGACCACTGCTTTGGTCCCTGACGCCGTACGTCTATATCTCGTGGAGCAGCGAAGCCAAGAGCAACAAGAACCTCGTCTTCATGTCGTCATGTTTGGCGAATTTTTTCTTCCGGAGGAAGAGTTTCTGGAGCTGGGAAAGGTGGTAGATATACTACAATTTTCTTGAGGAATACGATGACAACACAAAAGTTTCTCATTTAAGTTGTCAAAGTTCAAGCCAGCTCTCTGAAAGAAATTTTGGCCGAAATTTGGGTTGCAGAAAATGGGCTTTTGAGCGTCTCAAGCGTATTTTCCGGCACACAGTTCGCGTTTCTTTGGGGCCAATACAGCAGTAGCTGTTGTTGAAGGTGTATTTTCTGCAAAGCAGGTTGGAGAAAACCTTCCAGAAAGAATCCTAGAAATAACAAGGAAAATGCTCCAAAAAGTGCACATCCACATTCCTCCAACAGCGAAGCCGTTGCACCAGAGCTCACATATGGAGTAATCACTGGCATCATTACCTAGTACAATGAAAGTGTTCTGGGCTATATTGCCTGTGGTGTGATAGAAAAATCATGGAAATTTGAAAAATTGAACAAGAGTTTTCTGGACATTTTCGATTATTGCACTTCCGATAACTGCAGGAAAAAACCTCTTATACTCACGGGAGCTTCCTTTTCTATACAAGTATGTTACCTCATCTGTAATACTCTGTCTAAGCGGAATTATATGTTCTTGAAAAAAGCGGCGCCATTACCTTTGCATCAACCTAATAAAATAGTGTAAGTGCTGAATAACAGAAGAGTGGAAAAGAACTTCGTGTCGACAGAAAACCAAAGATAGAGGACAACAAATGTAAAACATAGTAGAGAGCAAGAACAAGCCGATAGTCTATCAGAATGGAAGAAATAAACCCATAATACAGGAACATTGTTCATATTCCACCGATTTCCTGTAGCAAAACGAGCAGGCTCCATTTGTTAGGAATCTCATCAATCGGGCCGCCTGTGCACCGCATTTTGCATTTTTGTATTTACGCCTTTAGCCCCAATTAAACTAGTGGAAAAAGGTCCGAACACATTATTTATGCACGTAGTTCTGCACCAGCCACAAGATACTTGCAGCATCTGGAATGTATTCCAGTTCTGATACAGTACTGCCTCAGAATGGTTGTGAAATATATACTTCTCATTCGAAACAGAAAACGGACTAGTAGAGGAAAACGGACTAATAGAAGAAATACGTATTGACAGTGGCGAAGAATACAGCGTTGGATTCGTTCATCAGTGCCTGGTTTTAGAAACCGTACACCCAGCAACGCTGTAGTAGACTGCGATGACTGTTGTCCAACACGGATGTTTTCGCGGGTTCGTCCCTTCTTTGAGGCCGGCTTTTGCAAATAAGTGGGAATCACAAGAATGTAGTTCGAATGATGACTGGAATGTGGTTATATCCTGGTTAGGAGTCGGTTAACCTAGGCAACCGACAATTGTCTGAGGGCACAACTTTCTCCATAACCGTCGGTTCTGGCGCAATTACTACGGCCCCAGAAATTTGAGTTAGCCATTGTTACGACTGTCATCGCACTGTTTCTTCTTTTGTTTTCTTTCGACCACAACACCACAATCGAACAAAAAACATCCATCAGCATCCTCAGCCAATATCAATTATTCGTTTGTTCATTGTGCCATCGTTTTTAGATTAAACTTCATTTGTGCAAAAATGCGTAACCATTGCTTTACAACCTAATAGAAATATAATTGTTCGCAGGTTCCGAATATATCTTCGCATTAATCCTTCTCTTTTTTACAGCTATAATCGCCTTCTTTTATGTTACCCCTATTTCACCAATACCAATCTCAGAAAACATCCAAGCATTCTTTATTACCAAATATGGTCACGTCCAGGATGGTATAAATGCTGCAACACTAGGAACATCCTGGTTTCATCTCTCTTCTTTGTGCAAGGAACTTCTATCTCCTGCTTGCTAATGCGATCGATTCTGCTTCGAATTCTGCTTGTGCTACTGCTAGTTTCTGCTGTTATTGTCTCTTCTAAGAAAAAGAGTAGGTTTTTTGAAGAATGTGTGCTGCATTTAGGTTAGTTGATGATTTCCCTCTGTGGGATGGTTAGGTTACTAGTTTCTATTAATTAGTCGCTTGAATAAGGAATCGCAGCGCATGTACATAGAGCCTGGCACAGGCATTCCTATCTTTCAGAGTTTCACGAACCTCACACTGAGACTGATGACTCTCAGGCATAGGCTTAGGCTTAGGCTTATGCTTGGGCTTTATCTCTTGGAGAAAATTGCTTGTTCATAGCTATAAATACTCCACAAAGATCCCTTTTATCCACGCGAAGTGCGGCGAAGCTGGACAAATCACCACGAAGCGCAGCGGCGCTCTCTACAGATATAGTGTTAGAAAGAACTGGTTGACTAGAAAAAATTTCGTCGCTCTAGCTATTTTTCTAGCAGTCTGTGTCGGAAACATTTTGAAACCCTTACATAACAGCAGCAGTCGCGCATGGGTTGCAGCATTATCACACTTCCGTTTTTCCAGAAGGCAAAGGCGACGGTGATACCGGCGCTGGTGGCAGAGGAGGTGTCGCAGGTGTCGGCAACGGTGCCAGCGGTGGTAGAGGTGGCAAGGGTGGAGGTAAGAATCTAGAAAAAGTAAGAAACAAGTCTATTGAGAATGTCGATCATTAGAGTTCTTATTTCAAAAAATGGTCTTTTGTTTGAGCTTTTATACATGTTGGATAGTGCAGCTTAGTAACTGTCGTTATTCTTTGGGACCGATCTTTTGAGCAAGGGTCTTTGCACAAATCGAATGGCTGCCCTACCCCTTTCTCAGGTTTCCCGAAGGTGTGCTGGTGTTGTGGTAAAACCGACGAAAAAAGCAACGACAGCGAGACATGCTTCATCTGATAAAAAAAGTGACTCCGAAGAAGTTTAAACTTTTAATTTTAAAGTATCCTTGAATCAGGAAGACGGAAGAAATTTTTGTAAGACACCCTTCAAAATTCAATCCGACGAAAAATTTCCCATGTTATACTGTATCCCCAACTTACCTTTCGACCTATATGTACTGCACCCAAAGATGAGATGTTCAGGCCCTCAGAAATTTGTAAGGAGCAAAAGTGTCAGCTTAATGTTATCCGTTAACGGGTAACCTCCATGTTCCAGTCTAGGTCGCCATAAGGGGCGATATTATCTGTCATCTGTTGTAACTCCTACTTCCTTCATGTACCTGTATACGTTATCATTCCATCATTTGGCCTTCTCATTACATGATCATACCATCGTCATCTCCGTCCATGTATTTTCAGCTGAATTAGTGTCGTTCGTATCTTCGTTCTTATTCCTTCATTCCGCACTTTATCACGGCGTGTGATACTCAGGCTCATCCTCATCGGAGAATGCGCATCCCTGCTGTGTTCAGCATACGCTCATGTTTTTTTTTTCGATACTGGCCAACATTCACTTCCGTACAACAGCGCTTGTCTTACAACAGTGCGCTAGACTTTCCCCTTCAGCACTCTCGAACATCTTCGGTCACACAGGATTTGACACAGGACACATTACTCTCACTTCTTCCAGAAAGCCACCTAAGTATTGGAATTTCTTTACTAGCATGAATTCCGTGCCGCTTGCATCTGAGACGTCGCCATGCTCCTCGACACTGCTCATAGCTTCCGTTTTCTTGAAATTCGGCTTCAGCCCTGAGTCTGCTAGCGCCACTTGCCATTCCCGGATCTTGTTCTGAATCTCTGCTTTTTGAATTCGCTATCAACGCTACATCATCGGCATACAGGAGAGTGAGCGGAGGACATTCCAGGAGCTGCTTTATCTCAGATAAATGACTAATGAACGGAGGACCTTCTAGAATGTGCTTTACTTCAGATAACTGACTAATGAACAGAAGACCTTCCAGAAGGTGCTTTACCTCAGATAACTGACTAACTGACTAACTTCCTCTGCTAACTGGCTTACAAAAGTAGGAAAAGTACTGAGATAATCAAGAAAACAAGTATTTTATTTGTGAATAAAAGATAAATAGACATATTAGTGTATGAAAGTCTTGCAACATAACTAATTTGAACAGGAATTTAGGAACCAGTCCAAAAATTTTGGGTGGAAATGGAAGAATCTTTTCCTATGAAGTCCCTGTCGGTATGCATGTCTTTTTCCTCTCAAAAATCTTTAGTTCAAAAAACAATTTGTCTTTGAGCAAATAACCGATTTAGTCCATAATAAAATCTGTTAATTGCGAACACGGATCAAACGTAAACATTATGCAGACTGTTTAATAAGCAAAAATTTTCGTTATTCTGTGTTGGTATCCAATAACCCTCGCAAAAGATGGCTTTTCCAGAACTTGTTGTTCCAAGTCGTACTCCTCCCCAATCGCCCGCTGCTGATAAGCGTAAGATTTCAATCATAAAAGAGATTAATTGCAGCTCTAGGCAATAGTACAAAATCAAAACCTTAGAGTCGTCTAGCACCTGCTTACCAAATTGAGTTGAAGAAAGTAAAACAGTGAATTAGTAAGATACCTATTTCTAATCAAAATAAAACGTACTACATCATAAAACATAGAAACGCTAGCGACACTTTTTTTTCAAAAATCTGGACGGCGCGCGTGTGCGTCAAATTCAAACGATAGGGATGCATCTGTAAGCAAGGTTGCGGAGAAGGGGGCCTGGGCCGATGGTAAACCCCCTATGTCGCGACAGCCAAGATGCGAAAGCGTTGGCAGCAGGTTCGCGACATTTGCGCGCACTTCGCGAGAATCTCGATACATCGAAGTTCGTTTCATGGATCAATGTATCTCTGCTGAACCTCATGCTGGAGGATGGCACCAACTGGGAACAGTTGCTGCTAGGGTTTCTACTCAAGCCATTACGCCATTGGGCTGCATTGGTGCTGCTGAACGATGTTCGATGGGGTTGCTTTGCATGCTGAACATGAACAAAGGCGTGAGCAAAGTAAACCCTTGGAAATACATTGACTAAATCAGTGAACCAACACCTGCGCACGGAATGTTCTTTAGCTACGTCAATTACATGGCCCTGGAAGGCAGTTTACTTATTTATTCATTTATGTTATCTCTACATCGCAACGGCACACTTTGTTCTGAACTGTCCTTGCGAGGAGCTCAGCATTTTTCTTAGCATCTCCGTTCATCAGCGTTATCCAGTTTGACATTGTATCTTCACTTCTGTCTCCTTTGAATGTCGCCATATCATCAAGCCATCTTGTTCGAGGTCTGCCTTGACACCTCCCGCCATCAGGCCTCCAGCTGATAGCTATTAGGGCCCAAAAGTATTGCATTCCTTCAGTGAGTTTCTTTGCGTAGATCTACTTTCTTCTAAGAACCAAGTGTACCCAGTCCTTGAGGCCTGTTCTGCGTCTGATCACCGTTGCACTAATCTTTTTGGACAGACAAATATCAAGAATAGCGCGGTCTAGCCGTCGTTAAGCTGATCTAAGTGTTATGGTAATTAAAAATGTCCGGAGAACTCGTTTTCTATTTCTTGAATTCCGCGGATTTTTCTGTGACACTACAAGCGGCACGGTCCAAAACACCTTTGTATTGGCCCGGAAGTCAGTACACAATCCACATTTGGGATTAGGTGCAGCGGCATCGCTTTAAGTGGAACATAGATCGGCACTTTTCGAAGCATTTCCTTTGTTATTTACAGAATTCCTGTTGAATGGATCTCTTCAGGCTTCTATTTAGAAACATCGCCCTCAACAATACCTAATACTGTTACTTGCTTGAAAAAGCCGCAAAAGGTCAGCTAGAATTGATGACGGGTGAAAGTACCTGTCGCAAAGAGAAGGGGGCAAATTCACGATGGCATTGGCACTTCAACTTCATCCTGCAAGCGTTTGTACCTCACTGGATTGGAACCCACTTGCCTTCTCGGACTCATGTTTCTAAGTCCACTCTCCTATCCACTCCGCCATACGTGTATCGTGCGTGAAGGTTTTGTTGGCATTGATGACCCAATCAGCTGTACTGCGGATCCACCGTGGGCATGTGCAGATCCACCGTGTGACATGTACGGGTCCACCGCGGATAGCCATGTCATTGCGGGTGCACTGACCATGAGCATGTGCGGACATAGCTTGGGAGTGATGTCACTCCCGATTGTGCATCACGTGCACGTGCGGATTTACGCGGATTGACCTCGTACCGCGGCTCCACCGCGGGCAGAAAGTTCGTAACATCAAGTTTAAAGGCAGCACCCACTGAAACTTTCGTGTCTGAGATTTTGACCGTTTTGGAGACTTAGCAGTTATCCCAACAATTCTGCGAAGACGTTATTGTGGAAAACTCCACCATTGCTGAGATACAGATAAAGAAAAGTCAGTAATCAAGATAATTACTCCAATTAAAACTCCAAGTGCTTTGTTAACGAACAATTGCTATGTATGTATAGAAATGAACGAAAAACCAAATAACTAATATAATACCTGAATTAATTTTGTTGATGATTTAGGAGGAAATCGGAAAAATGAGAACAGAGAAGTTCCTGCACCAATCCCTCCTCCCCGTGAGTATGCCTCATTTTCTTTTAAAAATCCGAATATTCGAATTATTCGAAATAGAACGTTCGATATCAAATTGGTGAATTATTTGGCCTCAAGCTTATCAATTTTTGCCTACAATGCCGTCTGCTGACTGCAAACACGAAGCTTCACTAAGCGTTTGAAAAAAAAAAAACTTAATGTGGGGTGTGGCCGCAGCGCAAGCAATTTGGAGGATTATCGGACACTTACCACCCGCGCGCGTTAGGTCCTGGTAAGGCAGTGTATAGAAAACCGCTGTTCTGGGTTATTCCCCAGGAAGAACAGGTCATCTTCACCAAATGTGAGTAAGAAGGTGCTGCAGTGAGTTCGGGCATCCTTTCAACCATATTTGGCTGTTTCTTCCCAAGTTCAAAAAGGCAAAACAGCCTGACGCTGCGCGTGCAGGTGGTAAGTGTCCATAGACGACTTTAGAGGCCCATCAAGTGCTAAATATTTCTCATATAGGTCCTTCAAGAAATAGGAAGCAAAACCCCGGAAACAGTAATGCCGGTAATCGGAACCAAAGCCCCGGAAACAAGCGGCATGGAGGTCTGTTTTTTTTTTTTCAAATGTTGGATTAAGGATGACTTGACAATGACTCGGTATGCCAGAAGTGCGATCGAAGCACTGACCTTGTTAAACACACGATCCTTTTGTTTTTGAAGAGGAGTGTCATGTTATCGGGACTTGGTACTTAAATTATGCCGGGTGGCCCATAATTTCTGTGACACCATGCAGACTTCTCTTCAATTTATCTAGAGTTGCTATTTTCCGAATGATTGCACAGACTACAACGTAAAAATACGCAGAGGAAAGCACGAATTTCCGTATTTCCGCATACTTTTTCACTACTGCATATTATCGACGTATGATTTTCCAAGCTTCTCCTTTTTTTCAGAAAACACTCCCCTCGGGTCCGAGCTCGCTCCCAGTGGCAAAAATTGGAATGTGCGGGACATTGCAGGTAGTTATAGGCTACAGTATAAAGCTTATGCAAAAAAAAACGCCAGTGTAGTGATATGGATATTATTTTCTATGGGTAATCTAAAGCCAAAGAAGCCGCTACACTGCACGCAGAGTACAGCAACCTTAGCCATTTTTACCCAACTGCATCGATTTCGGCATCATGCGGTTCTGAACGGAGTATTTTCGGCATCGCAGAAGCGACACAGAGTGCTATACTCCGCATGGGCCGCAGTATAGGAAATTTGACAGTTCACAAATTGCAAAATCTTCCTCCTTTAGGTAGAATCGGACAGCAAATCCGCGAAAAAATACCCGGAGGAAAGCGGCAAAAAGGGCGCAATGGACAAGGAGGTTCGTCCTTTCTCAATTTTGGACAGTGAATTACTTAACAATCCTCGGTTTTTCATTCAACTCACTGACGGATAGACTCTTTTCGTTTCGTACCTAATTATGAACATGAACGTGTAGTGAATCGCTGTTTCAGGGCATTGTCTATCAATACCTTATAGACTAAACGAGAAAGGCTGCTCGCATTACCAGTTAACCGCCCTACACAACCACCCTTCCTCGCCAAATTGAATTGTAAAAATTAAGAAAAAAACGGTCTAATGACATCAAGACGAGAAAATTAGTAGCCTGATATGAGTCATAAGGCAACCATAAGCACGGCATTTGTTCCCAATTTTGAAGAAGAGGGCAATCGATAAATTGATAATTTCGGTTCAGCGAACCATGTCCCGGACTATTTTCAAGAATTCTGATGTTTTCTGAATCTACTCAAATGACAGAGCAAATTATTTTGAATTCTTTACCGACCTGCGGCACTGATCTGCCGCAGTTTTACCTTTTTCGAAACGATAAGGCGAAGGAATAGATATTCCAACATCTCGGTTGACATTCGTAGTAATTGGGGTCGTTTTGATAAGGGAATCACACAGTAGAATGAAAAATATGGGCTTATCATAATAAATAAAATAGTAAAATATGGGGTTATAACATCAACAACGTATAAGCGGGAGGCATCCACTAACGTGGTCGGTGTTCGTGGTGAGATCTGTGGGCCGCGGCTCCTCCGCCTCTTCGCGCCGGCACCTGACGTCTTTTTGGTTCCTTACTTCCTTACTGCGTCTTCATCAGGCCATTTGAATACTGCGCGAGCTCATCTCTCCGGAATTTAAATGCATCAAACGATAAGCACGTTACTCTGCTGAGCATAGCTAACATTGCTCACTCGCACCTCCTTCAATGGCTACATTAGATATCAGAACCCTTTACACCTTGCTAATTTCTCTCAAAAAACTGGAACAGACGGATATTTGGCAGTTTGTCCATGAAAAATTTGCCATGAACCGCTCTTCTAGGTGTTATCAAAATTATGACAGCAGGTCTTCGGCAACACGTTTATATGGAGGAAAAATTCAGCGCGCTACCCCAATTTACCACCCCATTATTATCAAAGCAGCATTCCATAGTTGGATAATTTTAACACATTCAAGCGAATAAGAATGAAGTAATTTCATTAGTTCTATCAGTGATTTAGGCACCGATTCAACAGATCCTCAAAATGCAGTGGTCTCTGCACCCTTCCAGGGCAATCCACTCGACACTCTAGGTATGCGTGGCGTTTTTCTTCTGAGCATCCGAGATTTCGTTTTTTTTCTTCGAAATTAAAATTTTTTATGAGAGTCCACTTGATAAATCATTCAGCACTAAGTACAGCAAATTCTATTTATGATAACCTTTTTTAATTGCAAACACATGGCAAAACATTCAAAAATATTCAAATGCTTGGAAGGCACGAGTTTTCCCTAATTAATAATATTCAATAGTGTTTATTAGATAGTAATGGTTTTGTCGAGCTTTTTCGTTGCAGGAACCGCTTCCCAAGACGCCGGTTCCAAACGTGGATTTCCGTCTGTGGGACAGGTTGCAGGTAGGTAGATCAAGACAACAAACCAAAATTTACCAGACCAGTGAATCTTTCCTTGCTAAATCCTAGAATTCATTTCTTGGAGCTCAATTTGCGCTGGAAAATGTGTCACACTTCGGAGAAACTCCACAGAGCGTTCATCGTGTGGTGTTAGCGACTTCATGTTTCAAACAATGAGAAATGTTTCTTCTTTAGGTAACCTCGTCAACAATATTAGGGACAGATTCAACAGAAAGAAGCCGCCAAAAGGTTCTTTTTTTTTTTGAAATTTTGGTTCATAAATCACTGATAATTTTCCATTTTTCGTTCGAACGAA
>KN728002.1:12406-22622 GCA_000816745.1 Ancylostoma duodenale | reverse complement strand
AGTGACTTGCAGCCACCCCCTTTCCGGGATGATAACATCCGGAAAGTACTAGGACTCAACGATTACCAATTTATTTCAGATACCATTCGATGAATGCTGCTTGTGTAAACTATTCCTGTACACAGCTGGCGCCAACTATGACGCATATGACCCTCCAGAACTGCCCGAAACAACGAACGAAGAAGTAGGTGAAATCATCCACTCACTCCTCGAAATAGACTCATCGAGAAGATGCACTCCAGTACAGTTCTACAATAAAGCAACAAGTTTTAGTCAACGAATTTGCTAGCGATTAGTGATATTTCTCTAATAACGATCTCTTTCATTCATATCACAAAGAAAATCAAACATTCGTATGCTCCAATTACGTGTAGATCCGTTGATTTGTAAGCAGATTTGTATTTCTCTGTTATTTGGTTTCGTTTATTTTGTCGGATATGTATTGCATTTAGGTGTTGTAATACTGGAAATGTCGCTAATTTTACTTACCCTTAACTTACAGATGTAGTAACTAAGTATTTAGCATTGTCTAGCAATGCCATAGCGTCATACCATATTACACACTTTGTTAGAGCCTTTGAACCGGGTATACAGTATCATTCTCTAGATTTCTAACCGGATTTTTCAATAAATATCCATAAAATTGTTCAGAACTCATCCGGAACCAAGCTTATGTAGGAGTTGTTCTGAGAAGTGTGATCATGGGTGTGCTACCAAATCCCAGCCTCCAATCGTCGCTTTTTTTTTTGCCTGGAGCGCAGAAGATAGCTAATGGTGACCAGGAAGTAGGAGAGTGAAGTACTTTGACATTCTGGAGGACCTATCGCCCCACACGCTGGCAAGCTGTCCACGCAAGTTAGGAAGATTTGTGACAACCGAAGTGCTACTCGGGAAATGCCGGCTGCTCCTGGAGAGAATCCAGAAGACCTTTCCTAAGCAGGAATAACAATAGTGCCATCAGCTATTCTGAGGGAACATGCACAAGAAGTTGGAGACAGGTGGCAGCAAAGCGTGGTAGATACGAGAATGATTTAGTCATTATGTTGAAAAGTTTGATTTCTTTCAAAATAGGTCCGTCGGGCTATCCTATAATTAAATAATTGAATGTGCGATTGGTTCCTCATTCATTATTTAAATTAGTTGATTTATTATTCGGTCCTGGACAGATAGATAGATATAAGATATGTATATTTATAACCAACAAAAAAAAAGAAGGAATAACGCATGATTATAGCTAGCGTTTGAAGAATTTCAAGTGCAAGAGCTTTTCCTGCCCTGGTTCTAAGCAGTAACCACGTCTTTTGCCCAGTAATGAGGAATAGATTTCAACTCAGCTGCTTTTTTTTTTCGAGTTTTATGAGAATGAAAAAGTATGACTACCAAGAAGTTGGAATTGAAAGCCTTTGGCAAAGGGAAATTGAAGAAATTGCATATCTTCTCCTCTATTGAATCTTTTCTTGTAATGTGAAGTGAGAATCAATATCCATAACTCGTTCCTTCAATTCCCACCAGTTCTTTCTATTTGCCCGCTCGCATAATACTAGGAAATGCCTCGTACACAAGCGCTCCAGGCTCATCTCTATCTTGTTTCATTTCCTATTGGTTTGCTGGAGGCTTCACATGATCATGGATCAAGGCTGAACGCCTGTAACTACATGTGAACATGAAATGAAGTCGTTCTTTAACGAATTATAGACCTACTAGGGGTGATGCCCCGTTTCTTTAACAAGACTACGGAGTGTAGCTTTTTTTGGATCCAGAAATATAAAAATAAACATAGGTTGGGTGTGAAGTTATATCGTGATTCATACTTTGTAAAAAAAAACCAGATAACCTAACTTCAACAAGCTCTTCTTTCCTGGATAGGAAAAAACAGAACACAGCCCTGGTAAGGAGCTGAAAGGTATCGTTCAAAAAAATCGCGGGCACTAGGCTCTGAAATTTCCATTGTGGATTTTTACGGATAGTTACTGCTCCGAAACCGTCCACCAGACTTGACACAATCTTCGCGAAATCGATAGTTGTGTAAAATATTTTTTGACAATTTTTTTGATACCTAAATCTTCATACTTCTATCTCTTGAATTTTTTTTAGATGGAATCTAGACAATCCATGAATTTCGACACTGCCTTCAAGACCGGATAACGTATTAGATATATTCAAATTCAAATATATAGACGACTCCGGATAAGTTGCAAACTTGAGTGCCTGAAGAGGAAAGAATGAATGAGCTTTTTTCTCTCAAATATCCGAATTTTCCGAAATGTTCCTGAGCTACTAGTCGAACTACTTAATTTGTTCTTTTTCCTAGGTCTCAAATATATCTCACACCAACCACTATTATCCTACCCCTTCTTCGTTCGAGTATCCTACCATGCAATCTCAGTGACTGTCTCAAAGGTCACTCCCTCGTCAGCAGATGCTTAACCTCAACCAAATTCTTATAAAAACCTTAAGCGTAAAACTGCTCACTTGTTCTCAACATCCTCACACTGCTGTTGCATCGAATCCAACAACGCATCCATCTTATTCAACGACTAAAAATTGTTCTGAACTTCACTGCAAATGCAAATGCCACGCGGCAAAAACGGTGTTCTTACCGCAGCTGTCGTGCCAACTAACTGTTCTGCAGCGCAAAACTGCTTAGCAGAAGAAGTCAGCATCTGCAAAAAGTGAATTTCAACGTGCAAAACGCGCAAAGTCCTCATTTGCACACCTCGCTACTTCCCGAAGCACTTGTTGCGTGCTGGATGATTAGCGCCGAATCGCAGATGACGTCTTGCACCTTGCTTGGCAACCTTTGCCGGCTTTCCAGGGTAATCTTGGTGCTCATTCTCACACGCTAACACTGCACCCGCTCGTAATGCGATGCGAACACGGAAGACCTGGAATAGCAAATATCTGATTAACAGAGAGCTAAATGAATATCCTAGTGGAATCTTCAAATAATCTACACGGAAATATGCGTAAACAAGCTTGGAATTAACCATGAATTATTGATTTTCCACCAAGCAAATAGACTCTGCTGAAGGCATTCATTTTATCTCAATATTCCAGAATATCCTAGCGGAATGCACCTATAATAAAATAGTTCCGGATATGCATGTGTAGTTCTCAAATTACGTAGCAATATGAACCTTTTGACACATGGTTATGACGTGTTCATCGTGGGAAGGACATACCGGATGCATTTGCCCTTTGCATCGGAGGTTATTGCTGAGAAATTAGCACAATCCAAGGAGTTCCCGGCATAGCACTACTCCTAGTTATTAGCACCGTCTATTTTCCTGGAAAAAGACCATACTTCCAGTGAATGTACTACTCTCTTGTAGGAAAAAGAGACACATACCCGCATTATATTAGCAGCTTTGCAAAACTCAATTTACCCAAAGAGCTAATGAACTTTTTCTTTGCTGCAGCTATCATGAAGGGCTAATCCCATTGCTCTCTTCATGTCTCTGTTTATAGAAAATGACTAATGATCCACAGAAACCAGACGTCTCCCGCATAAACATCACATACATAAGTTGTGGGTGCTAACCATTGGGAACCATTAAAAAACTCCGATATAAAAACTCTGGAAGTAGTTGGGGGGGGGGGGGTGGTAAGTCCCAGGAGGAAGGAGCAGATATTTTCTCCTAAATTTCCTAAAAGTATAACGCGGCACTACTCCAAGGATATTGTGTTGGCAAAGTTCAGAAACTTTCGTTTGGAGTATTTGTTCACGAGGAAAAAAATGAAAATGATCGATGGTAAGGAAAAGATGGTGATAAGATGGAATTATTTATGATCCACAAGAACCTATGGAGTTTTCATTGCCAATTTTCCCTCCTCGTCAACATTCCCCATCAATGGTCGTGTGAGGGAGTTGCTCCTATCGCCTCAGCACATGACACAACTTAGTAAGCTCTTTGACAACTATCCAAGTAGTAGCAGCAAACTAGCAACAATCCGTGCTTATTGCCGGCTTCCGGGGAATTGCAGAACAAACCCGAGAAAATTTCCACTGCATCCATTTGAGCTCCTCTTAAACAGAGAAAAAGGCGCAAGTAGCTATCCATTGCTCGTTATTGCTCGAGGAAAAAACAGCTATATGAAATGACATTGACACAAGTAAGGCTAAGAGTTCGAAAGATCCACTGGGACCAGAATTGGAAGAAACGATGAAAATCGGCGAGCTATAGTTCTCGGATAGAAAGATCTCACGGAACCCGTCTTGATAACATATTATCGCAGGCCCAAAGAACAAACTCAGTTTAGATACTCGGGTAAACTCCGGTCATAAAAAAAATTCGAGATGATGAAATATTTAGGACATTACGAGAAAGTACATATACGCACTTATTGTGATTCTGCTACAATACGGTAGAGGGGAATGGCTGCGTTGGTGATCACCATGACGAGTCACACTCAGGACAAAGTTTTGGCAATGAAAAACATCTGTGGAAGAAGAGGAGCAAATTTTGGTTCTCCACAGCAAGAGCAGAGGTTGCCTGTTTCGTATCACCATGTCGTACTGAGAAATTAAATGATTCCGGAAGATTCGGAGAAGCTCATGACTACTAAAAACTCCCTCTTCTATGAGAACTTAATTTACGCACCTTAGACATGTCAATTAGTACCATGATCTTTTCAATTCATAAAATCCCATTTATAGGAAGGTAATAGAAAGAAAGAACTCATCATATCCAAGAAATAATTGTCAAATACTGAACTTTTTTTCAACATCCATCGCAGTGATGTAATCCAGTTGAAGTGGAAAAAAGAAATGAGTGCAGTTTTTACCAGCAATTGCTGAGCTACCGACCGATCGCAGCGATCCATCCGCGATCTCAATTTCCATTCTTCCCCAAGTCTTTTTTTTTTGTACAAGAATTTCTCAATAAAGATCATCGGCAGGGAAACCATTTTTACAGATTCTTACAGAGAAAGATGAAGATATGTACATTGAGAGTCAAATATTCGAATTTCCGAATGAGGCACTAATCTATAAATTGAATTAGTCGGCTCTCGTTAGACCTTAAGACCAGTTGTTATCAACTGTAACCTAATATTCCATTCAGGAATTTTCAAAACTTTGCTCCGCTATTGCTATTCGAGTTCCGCTTCCGCAATCTTCGATGCAAAACAACATAAATCTCAAATCCCACGGTTTGTCCGGCAAAACATCATACAATTAGGAATTAAACAACTCGGCAAAACAAACTGCAACAGTTCCTTGAGATCTGCGAACGGAGACTTCAATGGGAATGTATATAATTTTAGGTTGAGCTGCAAATGAGATCCCATGGAGCTCGCTGAAAACAACTCGACCCACGACCAATAATTTCTGGAATTCTGCATTAAACTTCTGCTTGAAGTATGTATTATATGTATTTACAGAGCGCTTCTGGCCGCTGCTCTAACTCCATCTGCTCGGCGAAACTATTCAAAAGTTGTTTGTAGCAGCTGTGGTTGCGAAATGATTGAATTCCGTCGCAGCTGGGTAACGAAAAAATTCAATCTGGAATCTCTAGAGTGTTCCAGAAACGTTGCAGTCGGGAAGAAGGGATTGCCTGTGGTCCAAAGCACTCCGTAGACCCCTCATTCTATGCGTGCTGTCGTACTATGAAGATTTTCAGTGATAGCAGTATTTTATAAAAGAACATTGAACAGATGTGCTTGTATGTAGCAGGCCTTTAAATCAGATTATACCTAGATTCTAATGATAGATCCTTATTTAGCACGCGAACTTAGTAAAATGGTTTCAGCGCTCGAATTAGACCGTCAGTGTAACTTCACTGCCGTCTCCGGGCTATCCACCCTCACGTCGTTAGTTCACAACAATGACTGCATATCTATTAGGTTGATGATGAAGAAATGAAGCCATTTTTTCCTCAGAAATATATAATTTTGTTTCGGCATGGTGTGACATCTAGACATGATAATGTACGCAGCTGTAGAACAAAGGAAGCTCTATTTTTGTTCGGGTATAAAAAACTTACATTGTTTTTGCAGTAATAAAATAAAGGTCCAGAAGATCTCGTTTTAAATTTTCTACATTTCAAGAATTTCTCTATAAAACTACAAGCAATACAGACCAAAACACTTTCGTTGTATTAGTCAGAGATTTCACTACCTACATACACCACAAGCGAGCTCTGATCTAATGGCTTCGTTTTTGGAGAAATGCAAATGAGCACTTTTCGAGGCATTTCCCTGTTGTTTCCAGGATTCCTGCTAGATGACTCCCTCCGAGCTGTTTTTTGAAACTAACACAATCAAAAATATCTCCTACATTTATTTGTTCGAGAAAGTTGGAAACGCTAAGTCAAAAAAAATGCTTGAGGTGATCGAAGGCCTACTTCTCGCACGATAACGGTTGTCCTAAATTTGCTTCCGGAAGCTGGCACAATTTCCGGTAATTTGGTTGGAAAACGGATCAGAGGTCACCATACTCTGTAGAAGAACTGCCGTATGCCTGCCACCTTCCTCAGCTCCACAACCTCTTAATTTCGCGAAAAAAAAAACCCAAACATGACTATTTAAAAACGGAGTTTTCCTCGCTTTTGCGTTTATTCTTAACGATATACTCACCGCTGTTTACTGATTTAACTGGTTGCTGCGAATTACCCCTAAGAGCAAATAAACGCTACAATTTCCATTTCCTGAACAATCTTTCCCTGACATCGCTGGCACAGATTTTTTTCCTGGAAAAACAAGGCATCAGTGAATACCCAGCCACATGCCGAAGACCCCTTCAAGTGTCAGTGGAGAGGTCGTTGTCAAACCTTTTTCACCCTGAAGCCTTCAACTCCATCACATCTCTCAAAAAGTGGTGCATCAATGCACGAGCGATGAACGCTTCTTTAATGGAATGTGCAGCAGACGATTGCATGATGCACTGAATATTTGATTTGTCTATAGACATAATTTTTCGAAAGTGCGGCTGTAGGGGTGCTGGGCTGCTCCCTCGAGGGCATTTCTATTGCATTCAAGTATCAGCTACCTTCACTTCACCCATATTTGCACAGGAGTGTGTAATATAATACGCCACTCCTTAGCTAATACGTATACTAGATCAGAGAATATAAAATTATGCACACTTTCCACGCCTATTCAAATCTGAATGTATGTATACGTACTTTATTCGGCCCTAACTATAGTGGCAAAATTCATGGCGTGTCCGGATGCCATTCTGAAAAAAAAAGTAACAAAAAATGGGAAAAGTATCAAAATTTTAATTATACGTCGTGTGATTTATTATACCCTCTTCGAAAAAAAAGATGACGCTTCGGAAGATGTTAGGTTTCACTGCGGAGGATTGCAACACCCTTCCTGAGTAAACACTGCATACGTAAATGGCAATTTTCTCAAAATCCTGAGCATCTTTACTCTCCATAAAGCTAAGTGAGCATCCTCTTCGAGCGAGAAAAAAAAATTAAAACCTCTTTTTCCGCGATTTGCACTACCAACTGCTCTACAACCAACTGGAATCTTTGATGCTTTCAAAAAGGTTATGGAATGTGTTCAAGTTGAGCATATTTATATGAAGCTAGGGTACCATCAGGAGCAGTGCTACCCTTTAAACAGAGCTGGCAGAGAGAGCTGGGATGCCACAAACATCCGCAGAAGGTCACTGCTCCCACCGATACACCTAATTCTGTAGGTTATTGTGAATACCTCCAGATGAAAAATTTTGACCTCTGTGAATGAAATTTTCTCCAAAATTGACTTGTTCCTATTCCACATGAATATCTACAACCCTGACAAAAATTTGAAATGCCTTGTTCTATCCTTAAAGAAGTTATCCACGAAAAACCATTTGTTGCAGTGCTTTTGTCCACTACTGTATGTTTCGTAGAATCGGGAAGCTCCACAAGCTATGTACAGGAAGTGACCGATCCACCGTGGAAACATACGAAGCGGAAAAGTGAAGGGTTATGATGGGACTCTAATGCAAATAGCTTGGTTAGATCCTTACTATGATTATGATGTTCGTAGCAGAAATCTGTGGAATTCGCTTCTTTTCCCTTTTTTGGGTGGGGGGGGAGTACCATGCTAGCTACAAAAGCCTTTTCAGATATTCTATTTATTTTGAATGAAATTCAAGTTCTTATCGAGTTTTCAGTCTCGGGACAGAAGACACCAAATCAGAAATTTGGCAAACCCACTTCTGACACCAAATCAGAAATTTGGCAAACCCACTTCTGCAAACTAAGACTTGCATCCCAGCAGGAACCGCTCGGAATATCACCGTAGTTTTGGCTAAGGCGGAATGAGCGAAAGCATTCCGCAAAGTTGCTTGCGGATTCTTCAACGTGGTGTATCTTGCTTCGAAAATAAGGGAGGTCCCACACGTCTTCCTGGGTTGGCAACGCCGAACTGATGGCAATAATCAAGTAGCATCCATTCAAAGCAACACATTTGGTTTCGCAGAATCTGGCCGGTAGTTGTCGTTAGACATCCCATCCCTAGGTGAGAATGGGAAGATGAAAAATCTAGACGAGTAGGTGCAAGGCAAACAGAACGAGTCCCAAATCGATCTTCGTTAAGAGATCTATAATACTTCCATAGGTGCGATAGTCCGAGCCAAGGCTCAGACCCCCTTCACTTTGGGAGGGGGACCAACAGAGCCCCCCCACACCAAGTGAAGGGAACAAGTGAAACGAAAAAGCAAGCGAAACAAGAAAAAGTAATCATCTCCAATTTCGGGTACGATTTGAAGTGAGTCTGACGGAAAGGATCACTCGCAGAAGACGAGAAAGTGAAGAAATAAGAAGCTTAATCCAGTCAAAGTGAACGAATTCAACAATAAAGGATTGATGTACAGCTGTTGATGCGATTAAAGGGGTCGGGAATGGAAATGACGCAGTAAGTGTGGAATAGAGTGCGCAGTGTGACCATTGCCGCAGACAGGGGAAATGACGGGCCAATTTCCACGTGAAGAAGGAAGAATTAGATAATAGTGGAGGGTATGCAGTTGAAGCATAAACCTAGTAGAGTTTAAACATTAGAAGAAGGAAGCGGTAGATGGCATGTCTGCGGAGAAATTTCCGAATACAAGAGGGTATGAAAAACATAGTATTTATGTTTCGAAGACTATTATGGAAAATTCATGGACTAGTCGGAAAGAGAATAGTCTCCTAAACTTTGCAAAGATTTCCTCTTCATTTTCGTATATAACATGTGACAGTTAGTGTAAGATGAGCAAGCAAAAAATTGGCACCAACAGGACGGTCGAAAACTGCACAAATTAGGTGTTTTCGAAGGATTTCTTCTTGTGATTCCGAGGAACTGGTAAGTGTTGTACATACATACATACTAGAAAGAATGCGCTTTCTGTCCATATACAGATGTATGGGGGAAACCCTTTTCTGGTTGAAAAAAGAGGGGGTGAGCCGAAACAACGAGGCATTCTCGTGCCCGTTGTTAGACAAGTGACAAAATAGTGCGATGAGGGAAGAGAGGAGCGCGCATGGGGTGAGAATGGCTTAAGAAACATTCTCACCCCCTCTTACAGAAGACGACATGCAACCACATGAAACGGGAAGTGGTTTATCAGTTAGGGGGTTGAAGGTGGAGAACAAAGATACCTTTCACTCCAGGGTTTTGTTCCCATATAACGTTGTAATAAGCAAAAATAGCTTAAAATTGTCGTGCCCGTGCACGACCCGTGGCTTTGATCTATGGCACCAATTGTAAATCCGCTGCGGACCACCCTGAGCGGCCCATCTTGTTGTAACCACCCGAAGGTTGGCGGTTTGTCCGACCAGATAATCTTTTTGCATCACTTACCACTGCACCCACCGCACGGGTAAAAGAAACCCAGTCACAGAACGTGAAAAAAGAAGGTTTAATTTCAGTGTGAAATTTTTGTAGGTAGGGAAAAAGAAAAAGAAATGTAGTGCAGTTGTGTATATATGATTAGATGATATCATGAAGATGTGCTGAGGACTATCCTCATTAGTCTAATCAATGGCTGGTTCCTCATTTGAAAGCATTATCCTGGACCACCCGTAGCACGATAGCGATGACTCATCGCTATCGTACGGTTTCATAAAACGGTTAAACGGTGCGTTTGCAGAAATATATCGCAAGATTTGCTCAATTTCCACGACACTTGAAGACATGTGGGCATCACTTATCACTTACTTACCAATACCACAACTCTTACTGACAGAAATAGAAAGATGTACCTCCCACCCCCCCCCCCCAGCTCGACGCTCAGACGCTT
>KN728002.1:0-12299 GCA_000816745.1 Ancylostoma duodenale | reverse complement strand
TACCCCCCCCCCCCTCGCCCCCAGACACCCTTCACTTTTGGCCCGGCGACCCCCTTCACTTTGGAAGGGGCCTTCTCACCCCTATCGTACCTACGAATACTTCGCGACTTCACAGTGAAGGAAGTACGACTAAACACTCGGTCGCTTAATGATACTCTGTGAGGTATAGACTCTTTTCGACGAAATGAAGAGCCTTGCTCAACAGCTGAACGAGGAAGAAGCACTGAAACACTGCCAGAAACCGAAGCAACACCAAATGAAGGTCCCGGCGAATTTTAAGGTGGTCCGCTACGAAAATCGTTCACTATAGCTCGTTCAAGCTTTTTTTATTAATTAACAAGTGGTCAGTTGGAGCATTTATGTATTTGCTCGTATGTAGTTAAATACAAAGGAACAACAAACGATAATATTGGCACATCGCTGGAGTTTATATACATCGGGAGTGAAATGTCTTTGAGGACGTACCTTCTTGGTTAGGTGACGATAAAATGTGATTGTTAACAAGAAAGAAAAATCACATACGACCAGTCAATTTTATATAGCAGATCTCGGCACTATTTAACTTTACTGGCCCTAAAATCTTCAAAAAAAATTTTTGGCTGAGACTTCACCTGGGGAGGTTATCCATTTCGTACAGCAACCCCATTTTCGTAGGGTTACGGTCGGTATAATGCAGATACTGTATGTCACAGAATCTTCTGAAACTTTCCATAGTTAGGTTATTTCAGGTGCTGAACACGAACACCGTACCCATTTTGTACCGTAGCCCCGTTTTTGCGGGGTCACCAGTAGGTGTACGGTAGAAAATTGAGAGAAAATGCCGATTTCGGGTAGAAAACGAAGGTCCCATGAAAAATAAGGTATAGTCGTGATCAGCGTCTAAAACAACCCCTCTACACGAAATTTAAGAGGATTCTGTGAGATATCGTGTTTACGGCACACCTACCGTAACCCTACAAAGATGGGGTTACGGTACAAAATGGATACGATATTCGTGTTCAGCACCCCAAATAACCCCCCTAGGCGAAGTTTCAGCCAAAAATTATTTTTGAAGATTTTGGGGCCAGTAAATTTGAATAGTGCCCAGATCTCAGCTCACAAGCGGATACTTCCATAAATCTACATCGTTTTTTTTTTCGACCAAGAAATTCTAAGTTATATCAAGATTTGAGTTACAGATGATCGCATCATGAATTTGGTCTAATTTTTTCGGAGAAAACTAGGTCTTAGGTACACGCTCGCTCCTAATACGATACAATTAACGTACACCATATAGAACCACACCCCCCCCCCCCTTCCCCCCTAAATAACAAGAAAGAACCTTCTACTAATCAGAATACAAAAGACAGCACAACAATCTAGCCTGTTGTCACCAAAATTTCCAGTATTTAATTAGACATTGAACGTCCAGAATACGTACGATGAACGACAAACGTAGCAAAGAACGGGATGCTAATGGGTTTCATTGGGAACGATGATCGAAGAGAAATTAGAGAAAAAAAAAACGCATGAAGTCATGCGGTACTCAGCGGGACAAGAAGGCGCAACCTGGATGCTTGCTGTTTAGTGTTAATGTTGCAATTTTACGCATCAATATTCAACTATCGCCGATTTTGAATCAGTATATACGCACCACGAATGTAGGAAATAATAGTTTCGGTCCGAAGCAACGACTCTGTAGATTTTAGACTGTGAGAACAATATTTTTATTTCAATGTTTATTGGAAGATCTGCTCAGTCGCACAGAATGCACACAAACGCACCAGCAGGTCCAACGACTACTATGTAATAGAATATGAGAAAATCACAAGTTTGAAACTGGGAGGGTAACGACGATCTTTTTTGATATAAATATATCACAAATAACAGGAAAAAAATCATGTGAAATAACATGAGCCAAATTAAAGGATCCGTAAAAGCTGTGCGAAGCCGAAGCTTGTAAAACTTTGAAATGACAATTTTGATCCAATTCTAATCGGATCGTGCTTCAATATTAGGCGAAAGAGAATGGAAGTGCAAGTAGTATAAGGGAATAAAAGTGCGAAAGGAATAAATGTGAAGAAATGACGCAATTGCTGAATATCAATAATGCCTATGGAAACTGGAAAATACCAACCCGGAATAGAGAACAAACGGTTCCATTGTTTTTTCTCTCATATGGATCAATCACAACGTAAGGAGAATCGCACACAAAAGCCTAAGCTAGTCATAGAAATTTTAGCGCGTCGTTCTCTTCACCGTCACAATGGAAACATCGGCGTAAAACTTCCACAAACACTGGTGATTGCCGATAATCGTTTCGGGACCCATCTACCCTGCTAGGTTGAAGTCAGGTGTGAATTCAAAAAATTAAAGACTAACGTCAGACCAAAAAGGCAGAAATGGGATATATTTTCTAGTACTAGGTCCTGAAAAGAACATAAGACTAGCACCAATTAGTGTGGATATGACGCGGATAGCGCTAACACGTCCCATGAAAAATCATTGCAGAGTAAAACCGTCTCGGAAATAGTAAACGAATAAATATAAGTAATCTGGAATAGCTTATAACGTCCAGCTAGCGACGTTGAAATTGACCGAGTATATCTAACACATGTCTTCAGACCTCAGACGTACGTTTCAACTCGAACGCGACGACGTGAAGGAGGATCTGAGAGAATCAACAAATAACAAGTAAAAATGACCACAAATATATAAAAAAAAACAAACATTCCTCTGCAACAACAACGACGCATGTGAGTCAGAAGCCGATAGAAGTGGGACAATACAGAAAGCAACAGAGTCATTGACAGAAGAACACCGGATACTCGTATCGAGGTTAGTTCGCCTGACAAACCAACTATGACGATGTGGACTTGTCCTTTTTCTTCATAAATGAAAACAAGCCCTTCTTCTTCTTCTTTTTCTCGCCTTTTGATGAAGCCTAAATGTTAAAGCGTCATTCCGAAGAGTTATTTTGAAAAGAAAGTAGAGGTTCTTACGCTTGTGATTTGTGCTACATCTATTGGTCCATTTTATGTGACAAATAATTGAAATAGCTGTCGTATACTTATTGCAAATTTTTTAAATTCGTGAAATTCAAAAAGTTCGAAAATTTGAAGGAAAAAAAACGGACATAAAACTCCAGTCCATACCAATTATTCGGGCCTTAGGCCGCAGTAACGTACTTTCTAGTGAGTAGCGGTTGCGTAGCGGTAGCCTCACTGCACACGCATTACTCGAATAACTCACGGCTTCATGTTAGTAATACATACAGGGAACTCCAAACGGTCGCACACAAAAGTTGGGACCGCGGCGCGGCTCTCGTGGGCAGAGACGCAGGCGCTCAGTATGCTGAGCTCCCGTGTCTCTGGCCACGAGAGCCGCCCCGCGGTCCCAACTCTTGTCTACGACCGTTTGGAGTCCCCTGAACCTGCACATTGAAACTAATGGAGACTAGTTAACATAGCTCAGAAATTAATGCAACTGGAGCGCAACTAAATCACAATCCGTGCATTAATTCTTGTAGACAAACCTTAACAAATCTTTCATGGTCCTACCACCTAATTTTCAGAAAAAACATCATAAAATAGTTAACACAGAATATCCTAGGTGACTAGTACAGGTCAGATTGTTAGCTGGACCAATATATGGCACTCGACACAAGACGTAAACACCACCTTAACGAATATGGGAACCTCACCTCGTCCTCAGACATGGTGGCATTGGATCGCGCTGAAGAATTCCCTAGAAGTTGAGAAAAATTCGAATGAAAATTAGCAATACGCCAACAGCAAAGAAAAACAGCCAGCGGCAACATGCACAGATCTTCGTGTACTCGTTAACAAAAGATTCTGCATTCGGGGTTTACTGAGTTCTCAGAAAGGGATTCAAAGCATCGAGGTTTGCTCGGGCCACCCTATCGTGCAGGTCCCAATGAAAAAGAGTACATCACCGAGGTTGCAAGAAAAGGAACCAACCAAGGGGAAGAGTTGCTGAAGTACGTTCGCTTTTCGTACGTCGGAAGAACGAAGGCAAGTTGGATTTCCGTCGTTGGGAGGCTTCGAGGTCTACACGTGACACAACAGTCATCACGACACAGAAAAACATGGCAACGCCAACAATTCACAAGGAAAATAGAAAGCAACGGCGCAAGCCGGTTAACAAAAAGCGGGAAAACCACGAAGCTCCGGTTAGGAGTTGATCCGCCAGTGCTTCATGGGGTTAACACAGGATCCACGAAGCACCGGTGGCCACAGGGAGATGAAACTACTACGTAATCAGGTAAACAAAAACTACTTCTCGATCACAACACTTACAATCGATGTCGAGCGTGAGGCTGCCCTTCTGGGAATAACTGCGATTTGAGTCGGGCATGCTCCTTACTGAAAACACATGCACAACAACTAAATGCTAAAGGAAAATGGAAAATAATTGATGAAAAATAGAGAGGGAATCCCTAACGAGGGACACTATCAAAAGCATAATATACTGGAATGGCACGCAGGCAGCAAACCAAATGAGGAATAGATGGATAAACAGAAAGCTGTTGCGAATCCTCACCCGGTCGGGATCTACTGAACTATGAACATCGACATATTACTAATTCATGTGAGATAAAAGACGCTATTCAGAAGACCTCGACTGAACTGGTGAGAAGTTGCAGCAGGCTCGTTCTGATAAAGAGAATATGGCAACGAACCGTTTGTCATGGATTTTTCCACATTTACGGCAGTATCTGGAAGAGTGTCAAGAGCGTCAGAGGAAGCGCTGGCCTTTGCGTTGTCCGAATTCCGATGAACCCGAGCAGCTTGCATTAGAGATGCCGTATCTGGAACATATTGTTGCCAGGGACCATCATAGAAACAAGTTTTGTTAACACAGCTTTGTGTACCTCCAAATCCTAATTAAAAAAGAAAAAAGAACAGGGGAGGAGAAATGAAAAAAGTACAAAGAAATGAAAACAAGTGCAAAGTGCTACAAACTTGTGCCCATGGATCAAATTAAAATTTGGCGGCAGAGCAAATAGTTGAAAAGAAATAAATAGGCTCATAATAAATAAAAATCGAACCTGCACCGGGATCTTCTTCAAATGGACTTGACGTTCTCTGTGAACGCTCCAAGGACTTGTCGCGAGCGGAAGAACATGGGGTACGAGACTTCGGTGACTTCATCTCCACCTGAAAGGATATTCACATGATGAAAGCTGAAAATGCGCATAATGATCGATGCAAGAACAACAGCACAATCGACTCTATTCCAGCCTTCAAAATGTATTGGAGGAAGATTTAAATAGCAAAAAAAAAGTTGAAAATGTACCTCTTCCATGTACTTCTTGATATCCTCGTCGGTTTCACAAGCGAACGGGTTAGGGGCGTACAGTTGGCGGTAGACCTTCAAACAAGAAATACTATTCTACCATCATAATTTGGGCTCATAAGAGGGAAACGTTTTTGATGAAAGAAAACCGAAATCAACATTTGAAATTCTACCACGTTCTTCAGGGAATGTAAGAAATTACATGTTTGAAAAGTGATCAGAAACAGAATTTTGTGATGTCCGGAAATATTGAGATCACAGTCATTCCAGAGCAAGCGCACCCGTCATTTTTTTCAAGCTACGCTTGGGTTTTCAAATTTCCGTGAAAAGCAATAGACAGCATAATAGTCACATATACGCCAATCAAAACTTGAATTCTGGTCTCATTAGCACTCTGAGTTTAATCCTTTTTTGCTTCTAACCTGAATTTCTTTCACTTTCTTGCGTTTTGCTGATAAGAGTTACACCCCGGTTACCCAGCATTGCCACTGTTTCCGGTTACTAACATGCCTAACCAGACAGTAAAAATTCCCTTGATTAGACAATAAACCCATCTTAACGACTATGTCCTAGCCCGGACATGTCGTATGAACGAATTTTTGGGAATAGCCCGATATTCACAACTTCCACAGAAAGACATGATATGGAGCAAATTTGCTCAACTGTAGGCAATTTACCCTTGTTCAAGCCAAGAATGGTTTCATAGATCGAAATCCATTTGAGTCAATGCTCAAGCACTCAAATAGGAGGAAAAGCGAACATTACTTGTAAAAATTTCAAGACTAGAGTACAAACGTCAGTAATTTCAAATCCACGATTAACAAATGTAATACATCATAGAATATCTTATACATACAAAGTAAGGATACCCAAGTTTTCTTATTAGAAAACATGGATTCTACAGTTAACATTCAAAAATCCACAGTATACACCAAAATTGAACCTATGCGAGAACCTGTACAAAAAGTCGCAATTCAAAACTGGCTTTTGGATTGTTTTCGCTAGTCAACCACAATTTCGAATAGAATAACTACAGTATAATCTATTTCACAGGAACGGAATTTGCAACGGATTTTAGAAAAAAAAGCATATAAACTCCTGATACTCAATGTAGTGAGGAGCCATGGGGTCGATACATGCTTTTTCGCGCGAATATGAAAAATGCGGTGCTTTCTGAGTAGTGCCTCAAACACCTCTTCTCTCTCGTCAGTGCGAATTATTTTGCAAAATAAAAGAAAAACTCAAAAATGGTCGTTAGCACTTCAAAAATAATCCACCTGAGCATTGTGCTGATGCTGCCGGTCAATGATTCCTTTGCTTGCCGTACCAATGAGTACCGTTCTGTCCGTCTGACCAACAATGCCGTCAACATCCGGCTTAAAAGAGAACATTTTCAAAAAATTGAGGAGGATGAATGCAAAATTTAAATACCCGCATCCTCGCGATCTCCTCATACGTGACTCCATCGAGGATTTGGCTCTGTGGGCCAGCTGTGGTCGTACCAAGTCTTCCACTTTCCTTTAAAAAAAGGGGGTTTTAGCTGTTCTAAGCTTGCGTGAGAAAATTAAGCAAATGGGGCGCGATGAGATTGAAAAAAGAAATCCAAACAATTTACTGATGGCAACAACACCTTAATAGCCCGCTGTTTGTCCTTAAACTCCTTCGGATTGCTCGACATTGGACTGAAGTGATGAGGAACACTGATTTTAACAGGAGTCCCACTTGCTGACGGGGATGTAGCATCTTGTACCCACTAAAACAACAAAACTATATGGATGAGAACTTCATCATGGAAGAAAAATCTAAGAAAGTGCTTCTAAGTCACCTTCGTTATCTTCTTGGGATTGTCCGTTCCTGTCTCAAGAATCTCGACTTTCTGGTACGCATTCGGGCTGTTCAGCCAACGACTTCTTTCCTGCTCTTTTCGCAAAAGAGCCAATTTGTGGGCCGCGACCGCTTCTGCATCCGACTCATCTAACTGAAAGAGGAAAAATGCAGGGAAAATACAATGACGAGGACAAAGAATTACTAGAACATTATGTGGCCAAAATTCAGTGGAAAGATGACAGCAACAGGACATCTGAAGAGGAACGCCTATAGTCCGTTCCAAAAGCGGCGTCAGTTGAGTATTTGTGCCCATGATTTCCATTTCTCGCCTGCCTCTCCGAATATGGCATTATTTCTCGCCTTCTCTCTTTCTCTAATATCTTCACAACTATGCCCCTCGGTGAAACACACTATATCACCTCCTCAATTCGCAAACGTATTTAAATAAGGTCTATTTCAACAATCATAGAAGTTGAGCAACTGTGCACCAAATTGCGCTTTCAACACTAAACTGCAGGCATCCAATTTCTGTTCTATTCACTGCACAATTCACGCCACCTTTTTAAAGCCTTACCATTCCTAATGCGGACGCACTGGGAGGAACGGCCACATCGTTGTTGTTCACGGTTGAATGTGACATCGCAGATTTCGGCCGTAATGAAGGTTGTCGGTAAATATGACCCGTACGAAAACCCTTAAAGTGTAGTTCTTACTTCCCGCAGGCAAATTTCAAATGATGGAGATATATCCCACAGAACTGGAAGGAAAAACTAGGCAAAACCATTTAAAAAAAAACTAAAATCTTACGGCATGATCCAGAACCCGCATCCACGCCTCCCATTCAAGTTCACCGATCCGCCAGTTGACAACATTCCCGGTTTGGTCCTTTACAGGTGATCGACTTAGTGAACTTCCTGGAAATGATGGATTTTCTATGTGCGTTGTTTCGTGCTCAAGAGTATAAAACAAAAATATGAAAGTAACATGTCCTATGATAAAAAGTTCAGCGCAATTGGTGCCCGTTACAGTAGTCTTTTGTGCCGATTAAATTGTGCTTATTGTGCAGTCGGCGTAATGCACCAAATTTCACGACTGATCTTCAAAAACCGATCACTGGGAAATTATTGAAGATGCTGATCATGAAAACGACAACCGTTTGGCGTAACGCTGTCAGTAGTGTTAATTTTATCAATTTTTTTCTCGTTGAAATTCATTTCTCGACTAGGGCATGGGAAAAGATAAAAAAAATTTCAAAACAGAAAGAAAAACTCTTGAAAAAAATTGAGAAGTGGTATACAGAGAATACATAACACCTCCAGAAAATGAATAATTATCAAAAATACATAGCATATGTAAATTTGAAAGATGTGGAATTAATTACGGCCTCTATCTGGCTGATTGTTTCATGTTTCACCTAGATAGGATTTGATTTCCATGAAGCACATTCACAGAGGCACTGAAACTCCAAACTGTGATCGCCCAAGTATGCTCGAAAAAAGCAAGCCCAGCCGCGTCGCAACCGCTCACAGCGGCAATGAGGCGGCGATCTTGGTACCACGAGTCTGACATGGACTACATATCCTCTGTCCTTACCAACATTGGCTGACAGTTACGCAGCAATACATATGGATGGTATTTCATTATCTCGGAATGACGCTTTTTCTCGCAATAAACTCGACTAATAACCTAAAGAAAATTTTCAGATCTCAGGCTGCAAAAAAAAACCTCCACCTTGGCGAGTAGTTCAGCGATCTATATTCAAATATTTCTGTGAGGAGCTAGTGGAAATTTCCACCGTTCATCTCAGACTTGCATTCGAATTTCATTGAAATAGTGATAAATTAGGAAAATATGTGCTTAAACTAACATTTTTAAACCATAAAAACTAGAAGAAACTAAAAACCTACCATCAGCAGCACGTGCAGACTTGTACGCTTTTTCAATGGCTTTCTCGTCAGGTATGACAAGGTTCTCGATTCCCGCCCTCGCAGCACGAATCTAAACGAGACAACTGAGAGGGAAATGACGAATTGCATAGGAAGAAAGCAGGAAACATTGCTTGACATGTCGTTAACAAATGTGAGGTGCCCCAAGCATTTCTCAAAGTTGATAGGCAGACAGCAACTTCTTATTGTGTATCACATACGATCCACTTAATACTACTGACAAAAGGGCACCATAAACAGTGGAATTCAGCACAACGCTTACTAAATCCAAAATAACTAGTCATATCTGAAAATTTCTAGAACGCACCCAAAAATTAATATTTCTAGATGTTGGATATCCTGTTAAATCAAAAATCATTGCAAAGCGTTATGAACAACTCAATTAAAAAGTGGGATATATGAAAAACTGTTCTCATATGCACCCACACCACCCATGTTGTGTAAGGATTTGTTTATACTTCACCGCGGCGCGACCGTCGCGCATGCGCAAAGTGTCGAAGAGCGGCTAGTCTCACGTTAAGATAATTGGTGGTAATCCTCTGGATGCGACGTCGCAAATCCCCGTTACTTGCGAATTATACTTTTTTCCTTCGAAAATCATGCATTGGGTCAAATTCGTCAAATTCGCTCGTGTGCTAGCAGGCACAGTGCGAGGATTTCGTCGAAGCTCCCGATTGTGATTTGCCCTTGTTTTCTTATTCCGCCTTCTGTTCCAGCCTACAACTCGCTTAACTTTGCCGCCCGCAACGTTGCACCGTCATCGTCCGTTGAAGTACAAATAGATCCTAAGGAAGCTGACCACTCCACGCGCGTGCGTAGACGATTTTGCCCCCTTCTGGGAATCAAACGAAGGGTGTAGACCTAAAAGTTGGTCTATGCTCAGCCGAAGCTTGTACTTAGCTTCCCTATTGCGAGCAATAAGAAATCCTCAGTCGCTAAGAGGATACTGAAGACGAGAGACGAGCACCCATCCCGCGTCTTGTGTCGCTCTGCCAGGCAGTTGTTAGCAAACGTCATGAAATCGACCCACTTTAAATTCTGCTCAAGATCGGTGGGTTAGTTTCTCGCATTACCTTTTGCTATGTTAAAACTTCATAGCAAGCAAAGGTTGATGGGTGGGTGTGGAGCGTTGCACCTCAATGTGCGGATGCTGAGCTGGATGAATTGACCAATCGCAGAGCTCGACGTGCGATCGATTTCATTGGTGCGATTGGTCATTTCACCCAGCTCAGCACTCGCACCAATGCACCACACCCTTGATCAATTTGAAACCACTAAAAACTCCAAAAAATGTTGCCCAACATTAGCTCAGTATTAATTTTCGGACCTGCACGGGGCCACTCCTTAGAGTGGTTCCACCCATCTATTTCAAATCAAGCATCCTATTCCCGCATTTGATAAAGAAATAGCGAAGATTTCATGTATGGGAATCTTTTAGTGGAAAGTGAAAAAAAGTCATTTCCTTCCCTAGAGTAGCCCGGTTTGGTGAACGGTATGGCTGTTTGGGAAAATGTATAAGAATGCTATTGCCCCCTCAAATTCCCCACCAAAAACTTCGCAACCGAAACCGTTACATTGCAAAAAGAACTATTAAGGATTCCCTAAGTAGCTCGTCAAGCCTCAATTTTGGATGAGTTCTATTTCTGTATAGTGTCACAGCTTTTGCGGTGTAAAATTGAAAGAGAGAAACTACAATTAGCAACAGTCAGTTTTCAGTACTCATTACTTTGAAGCTCGGCTGTTTCCATGAGTTCCATAAATGTGCTCATTCTCGGAGGCATTACAAGAATAATTTCAAATGAATAATAATAAGAATGGAGCCTTCGCACGCAAGTCACACTTCCTGGTGCCTTCTATGCATTATCACGTTGTTGGGCGACGGAATCCTGAACATTACTGAAGACGTGGCAGTACATCCAAGTCCACCAACACCAACAAGGTGCTCATTTCTTATGTCTCTAAGGAGAAGAGAGAGAATAAATGAGGAATAAAAACTAATGAAGCAGAATTAGTTGAATTATGCATCTGGACACAAGAAGAAATCTGCATCTTAAACCTGATGATCACACGCAGAAACTAGATTCCGCATCAGATATACAGCTTCTTCTGGCGTCTCGCCGACGACGATGCATCCATCACCTCGCCAGATCAAAATCTGAACCCTTTTCGATATTTTGAGAGCAAAATCTGTAAATTCCTAACGAAAACACAGTGGCAAGCGGAATTAAAGCAGCAGCTGCCAGTGCGCCTTCGTGCTGTCAATTTTAACAGAGGTGAATGCCATGCAAACGCAAGCTACACTGAAAAAAGAAGTTACGAAGCCAGCAGTACACCGTCAATTTTGCAGAAAAAAGTCGAAAAGGGCGTTCCCTTTGGTCGACTGCTATTGGTCAATACACTACACTCATTAACACAGAGATTATCACCTCCTACAACGGCTTACTAAGAATGGACATTCACGATTAATATCTAATTCTAACTAGAGTTACACTTCAATTCGAAAAATACAGCAACTATAGATAACTTAGAAGGAAACGGAGGTTCAAATTGAAATACTTGAAGTCCATGAGAAATGGAGTGAAATTTCAGCAGAGCGAAAAAATGATGGATATACGTACGTTTGAGCTCAAACATGTCCCCCTTGTTGATCATGCGAAAATTGGTACCCGCGGATTTTTTGCTAGACAAATGACCATTTCTCGCTGCAAGCAAGGAGTTTATTTATTCTATTTTATTCTATTCATTCATACCGTCTTACTGTGCCGCCTGCGATATGAATTAAAGCAAAATGAGGGGCTCAAAAAATGCCTGAAGCAAATAAAAAGCTCAATTCTCCCTATTTTCATGTCAGACCCTATATACATATACGTACTTCGGGCAACGAATGTGACATTAAGTTTAACATCACAACCACAGAAATCGTTTTCCTGTAATGTTTTTTCTTCCGGGTGACAACTAGTCCCAAATAATTATTACCGGTTTCCAATTAGACCGCACATAAGTGCTCATATGATGCCAGTACACCATGTGCTTCACATCCAATCAGCGCTTAGATTATCTGAACTTTTGCAAAAAGTTGTAAGAGGGTTGCGGTGTTTATGCAGAGAATAATTCCGATTAGTTACTGCAATGTTACCAGTTAAACCAAATTCTCTACCAGCAGAAGATAGAGGTAGGAAAGAGATGAAAAAGACTAAGCACATAGGGATTGTAAAGGTGGCCAATTTG
>KN728001.1:0-14081 GCA_000816745.1 Ancylostoma duodenale | reverse complement strand
AGATTCTCCCTTTAATGCGGATTGGTTGTTTGGATGCCTCATTGTTCGTTAGAAGTGTAGTCCTTCCTCTTTCTCGTAGGGGTGAACCAGTGATGGAGATAGTGATCGTTACAGGGAAAGTGTTAGCGTCCTCTCCCATCCAGGCTGGAGAATTTTTTTCGGGCAAAATATGTATGATATGCTCTGTCATTTTATCATTGCTTCTCACTGTTAATTCGGACTAGTTCCTCGGGCTGGCTATAGTGTCGCGAAGCGCTCGCTACAATCCACACGGTGGCCGGAGTACCGTACCCGTGATCATACCTGAGGCGGCTATGATCTAGAACTTGACTAGCTCCGCCTTATCGGCTATCGATTGCTTCGCCTCTGCGCTGCCTCATTTCTCTAGTGGAATCCTGTGCCAGTGGCGGCGTTCTCTTTACTTTTATTCATTTCATTTGTCACAGCTTTATTTCATTGTCGCTATCCTTAACACCTGCCACTAACTTACGACATACAGGCTACCCTTCGGGCTCAGTACATTAATCTAAGCACTGCTCGCTCTACCTTACTACATATTGATTGTATTGATCGATTGTAAATTGTATCTGATTTGTTCTCACTTGTTGATCTGTCATAGAAGTCGTATTGTGCGGTAGAATTAACGAAGCCCTGCTAATTTCGGGTTAACTTGATCTCGTGGAGGCTGATTCCTAATAATATCCTGCTCATGATTAGTTCCTACTTCGTGTTTGTGGTATGTGTGGCATTGGTTAGTCATTCGGGTCAATCGGTAGGGCCCAATAACCTGTCGATTCGCGACATATGTCAATTTTCCTGGATAATTTCTGCATTCCAAAAGGTTAGCAGATTGCAACTTTAATGAATCTCGATGTCAATTTACCCAGCTGTAGAGGGATAGGACGCTTGTTTTGCCCCTGGAGCTCAAAACCTCGGACATGGTAAGAAGCTAACGCTAGTCTTCATCTATCAAGAACCTGTTCTGCCGCTGCAGTCACTGACAACTCTCAGACTTTTACTCACTTAATTGCCCAGACAGTCCAATTGAAATGGAATATCTGAACAAATAAGTGACATCAGTGTGAGAGTGCTGCTTCGTAAATGCCAAAAATAATAGCAATAATCGCAATTTTAGAAGAATTCTCATAAATATCCATGTACCATGTCACGTCGGGCAATTTTCCCCCTTTGATAAGTAGTTAGAGATCGCTGTAATGAGACATTTGAAAAGCATATAAATAAACTCACGCTAGTGACGTCCTAGAAAAAGAGTCAAGAAATGTATAACTGGCCTTGCTTCGAGAACTAACAGTACACTTGTTATTATACACCTCATGGAAGTACAAAAACAGTATGTAGATAAATATTTGTAGAATAATATTTGGTCACCAGAAAGGATAGAGCTCCCAATGACCAGGTTCAAGCGTGGTGATGGTAAGAATAGAAGATTTGGAAAAAAAAACCCCTATATTAGGAAAGTGCAGGGATACGGTAGTATTCAAAGGCAACTAACTGGACAATTTCTTTGTTAAAGGAATCGGTCTCTATGTATATTACAACATGTAAGAAAATTTGCCCTTTCTTATGCTCTGTATCGTTTTTCAGATTGTGCCTTGATCTCAACAGGTTTTCAGTGACGATAAACCTTGAACTGAGTAGATTTCACGGTCACATTGCAAGGAGTCTCATCCACTTAGGAGCAGTTCCGGCGAACGAGAAGCAGTGAGATTTCTCGACATTTCGCTTATAAGTTGGTTTTGTAAGCATGATGCAAAGATCCTCTTGCAATATTTGTCCAAGCTACTATTACTACTACAATTATTCTGGGACAAGTTATAATATAAACTAAACAAAGGTTCGGCTTGGTGGGAATTTTTTTTGCATTCTATAATTACGTAGTGTGCTTCATACCAAGCGATAATGGCAAGTTGAGATACTAAAACTTTTAATCCTGCAGAGTCGAACTCTTCTCGCATTGAAGTTGAAACACGGAGTTCAGATATCTTGTTGGTGAAATATGTGAGTTCGGACGAGAGTTGGCGCTGTGAGCTTCTAGTGTTCCACCGATGCTTGCAAAGAAATGTTGAGTAAACCTATTTGCTGTGCAAAAAGCACAATGTCAGTACAACAGATTAGGAGAATACCGCTTGATCTGCGTTGTATTGGTCAGAAAATAAGTTCGAGATGCACTCATGCTACTTCTTTTTTTTTGCCAATTTATCTACCTCATCAACTTCCGATGAGTCATCAGTGTGCCACTCGTGCCTCAGCAACGTATGTATATATACAGCGAACACCAAACGGCCATGTGCAAGGGGCAGGACCACAGTGCGGCTCTCTTGAGCAGAGATGCAGAGTTTCTGAATGTGGCTCTGGTTGCCTGCTCCTGCCAGCTGGAGACAACCCGAGTGCCACGCCGCGCTGCGGTCCCGCCTCTTGCACATGACCGCTCGGAGTTCCCCGTAGGTGCTGCAATTCCGGTACATAAAACATGCATTACATAGAGGTGGCCGTCGTCGAAGAATAATATGAGTAATATAAACAATTGAATAATACGAATAGTATTGGGAAATTGAAGAATGACTTAGGGTGTACAAAGTACAGTCTACTGGTCTTGAGTACGAAATTGCGTCTGGTGACTGGCACTGAGACCGCATTCTTTTTTACTCCTCTCTATCCTATCGCTTGTGACCTTTTACTTTTATTATTTTTAAATTTAGACTACGATATTTTCCTACGATAAACATTTTAGATTAACATTTGGTACCAATCTCACTCTATATTTTATAAGTAACACATTCGAAATTCCATTAGAATTATATTAATCTAATATCATGAAAATATACTTGACAGCCTGAAGAAATTGAAAAATAGGATTGTTCTGTGCCACATCATTGTTATCGTACTACCATCGCCACAGTCTAAACCACTCCCCCACCCCCCTCCCACTGCTACTCAGGCGACCCCCTCCCTCCTTAAAAAACTGCGATCCCGTGCTTGACCCCAGAATGACATAACACGTGAAAAGCAGGTTCATAGGTTTGTAGTATGAGTCGTCACACACCTTTGAGAACTTTATGCCTTCCTTGGAGAAATACAAATTTTTCGATTCTTCGCGATTTTATAATTTCAGTTGTACCCAAACACAATCGTGATGATCCTTAGTTCAATAGAATGTAGTGATGGGATTGCTGGTATTCTTTTCATAAGAATTAGAGTGTACCCAAGCGTTCAAATTTTGTTCGTCTATATGATAGCGGAAATAATAAAAACCTTGGATATGCCACGAACGCATTCAAAAGACTACTCAGTCTTCATCTCATTCCGTGATGCCTTAGGATTTCCTGATTTTTGATTTTTTTGGCTTGATTTTACTATGTTAAATTTGCAATGTCATAGTTTTTTTTCTTCTCTAAATATGCAATTATCCATTTTTATCCCCTCTACATTGAGTTGTCCTGGTTTTTTTGTCCTACAGTGTTTTGGTTGTTTCTTTTTTGTTGTTATTCACATAGGTTTTAGCTTATGTAATAAATATATATATATTTCTGTTAGATATCTGCTGCAGGCATATAGATTCGATGGATCGGCTGTTTTATTACCACTACACACTACACACTTAATCTCCCCTCGAATGGACAATGTGAATCCAGATTGAGGGACCTTCCACTAAGGCCTGGTGATGCCGCTTTCCAATTTAACCCGTTTGCGTAAAATGTGTAGAAATAAATAAGCGAGAACACTGGCTATTACCATTAAAAAAGCAGTTTTCGTGACAAGACTGTTCTGTTGCCGCTTCAGCTGCGGTGCCAGCACAACATGAGCATCAATGACATCTCTGGCACATTTGTACGGGTAAAAAAGCTCTAAAGCATTAAACGGACATGCGCTTAGACATAGCACTGATAATAATTTCCTCCACCAATGTTCTGCCCAACACATTTAAGCACACAAAAACCATAACTCCGTCTTAGTGGACTCCTCGATAATCAGAAAACAAGCAAAGATGTTATGATAATCACGCACATTCTCAACACAATCAGATGACAAGCAAATAATATTAGTACAGTAACGCATCTAGATCACGGAGATTGCGGGAATCCGCGATATATAATAGTTTAGACTGCTCCTAGTTTTCCCTGTTACGACACAAAGGTCTAGCAGACCTATGTGAAGGTAATTTAAAAGTCAGCTGCTCAAATGCAACATTTACAGTAAAAAGTCCCGGTGGATTTGAGATAGATGATAGGCCTAATTGCACTATGAAATGCGAAGCAATGGCAGAAAAACACGAATTGCTACAAAGTTCGCTCGTTTTCGAATAATTCAACCTTACGAAGGAGGTAAAAGAGATTGTTATCCGAAACATCGGCTGCTCAAAAAAAGTGAAGAGGAAAAATGTCTGCAGGCCGACCAGGCAATAAACAAAGAGTTACTATGACCAGAGGTAGCGTAAATGGTGTCACAATGGAGACAGAAGCGTATAGTGGAAAATGAAATTCTGATCAGGAGTCAAACTCCTAGCCAACGAAATCGTTCAAATGTATGTATATAAAATCTTTACGCACCACGTCTCGCTGAAACATCTTGAAGTACATTGGTAATCTGTTGTGCAGTGGGATCCATCTGTAATATTCAGCATTCAATACCTATTCGTCCATAATAGAAAGCTAGATTAGCAATCTTCTTCACACGTTCGTGGGCTGGGTACGGGTAAAGCTATATTCTGAATTGGAGGTGGGCCGCGATTAGACAGGAAATGAACTGAACCGCATTTTCGCAGTAGGGGAGCATTTGAAGCGAACTATGTATGTCTGCGATGGGATTGGCAAGCGATTTGTGAGTCATAGCGATAGCAGCGTCTCACAAATAAATAAAATTATTACACCTGTTATATTTGCTTCTGTTCGACCCAGGTTGATAGGTGGCACACTGCATGGTGGCCACGTTCAAAATCAGGGATGGTAGTAATTGGAGTGAGTGCGACTTACGATTGCCAACGGGGAGGAAATTTTTTTCTAATCGCCACATGACAAGTGGAATTTCTAGTACAAAACATTGGGCTTGAAGGGAACCGACCACTTGATTGGGCTCGAAGGGAACCGACCACTTGACCAAATGCCTATGGATAGGCAGCACATGAAAGCTAAAATGGGAGCGTTCACTTCCAATGAAGCCACTTTTGCACCAATAATTTCTTGTTAATATCTAGGATAAGAAGCTGGAGAGGTTTTTGGAATGTCCTTAGATTTTGATGCCCCTCTACCTCGCTCCATGCACTCCTGAAGATGTAAACTAATAATTTGCGTGAAGAGCACAGAGGAAAACCTTAGGAATTGTGTCACATCTGGAATAGAATGGGCAAATACCCCTAATAAATCTCGACAGTAGCCCTGAGAAGGTTTCCCAGCTTCTAGGACCTTTCAAGCGAGATGCAAACTTCCTGTTTCGAGCAGATAAACCCATAAGGACAAGCGCTAATCGGTTAAAGAATGCTAATGCTTCCTCAAACTTAGAGAGTACTTCAATGGGATATCAAGCGTCAAAGAGCTCCATTGTTCTGAATTTCTTTTTCTTTTGTGCAAAGTCATTATTAGAAGTTTTTCGGAGAAGTGGAAAGCTTCCATTATGAGAGAACAAAGCCAGAAGGACAAGCGTTGAACACCAGTCCTACAAAACCAGAGAAATCTCTGATGCATCCAGAGGAATAAATTATGGGCTAAATGACCGACCACTGATTAGGATATAGATAGGCTCCGGATATAGAAAAATATGTATTTCATTCATGGTTTAAAATAGTGCATGGCAAAAGTGTATAGTTCGAGAATATAATTTCATATCAGCTGATCCTATGACAGAGTTTATATCCCCACGAAGACTTCCTTGAAACAATTTCAGTGTTTTCAAAAAAAAATGATCTCCATCTCACAGAAAAGTGCGACTAAATATGTTATCAGGCTCTAGCGCTATGAAAAAGAAGCAAGCGAAAGCGATATAGTAATTTCGGGACATCAGTGAATTTTTTTTCCTGGAGGATGAGCAACAAATCCGTAACCGGCATGCTGAATTTGGTCATACGTTCTTGGAGGGTCATGGAGGGGGAGGGAGGGAGGAGGGAACAGGTTACCACCAAGTCCTTCACGCAGTTGTGGATGATGACGTCAAAGTTTGTCTACCCGAATGTTAGCAATGGCCTTCATGTTTATCAGTTTACGATTGTTTTGTTGCTCAAAAAGCTGGCGTAGTATTGGAATTAGCTAGGTGTGTCCCACTTGTGCTTCTCAGCTCTACCATTACAGCAAAATCCGAGGATTTCGCAAACTTGGTAAAATTGTTCAGGGAAAGAACGTCAGGTCATACATACGTACTTGTACATACATACCACGCAAACTGTTACCCTAACATCTACCCATTACGACACTTCTCATTGAAGAGATGGGCTTTAAATAGCAAAACCGTAAAATTATTTCTGGAGCTCTTAGGGGAGTTGGGTACTTGACATTCAAAGAGTTCATCGATCTTCCACATCCACTTTTAGGTCATTAATAAAGTGTCTTTTCCATGTAGAAATAGAGCTGACTCACAAGTAAGTGTAGGCAACCATATTTAGGGTATGAATTGCATCGTGTACATCCCATCCCTTTCACACTCACTCTCGCTTTCAAACTCCTTTCTCTACTTTCCACAGTACATCTGCCCTCAGGTAACGAGATGTGCCAGAAATCTGCTTCGTCTTTAGGCAAAAATGATCATTCGCTGAAACTTTAATAAGAAAATGTTGGGCATGTAGAACAGATTTTATTTCAGATTTCAGAGATTTTTCCTCTGACAACGGCAGAAACGGGTCGCATTAATATACGGGGTGCGTAGCTCGTTGAACACGAATTTGTCCCAGAAAATCTATGAGGCTTTGAACCAGTGATCGAACTCATGCTAGGGTTCAGAAGGTCCTAGACCTCACGAGGGAGGTGCAAGAGGCTAGGCTCGCAGATGGGAATGGAACCTATCTGGCTTCAATCTTTGTGGAAGAATTCACACCATAGCAGCAAAAGAGTATGATCACCTTGGACAGTCCTCCACTAATTTTATAGGACTCAGGATTGCATAAAAGCACGCGAAAGAACAAAGCAGTAGGTTTCTTATAAAAAAAACTGGTGGAATCGCACTAATGGCATAAACTTGGTCTTGTAATCTTGTATGGGAAATGTAGGCTCAAACCTCAGGATCTTTTTCCTCTGACAGCATCAAATACCCATGGTGGAGCCATCAAAATTCAGCTTAGGAAAGCCCGGCTAAATTGCAGGCGCCATTTCTTTGTTAATAGGACCGTTCTCAAGTTTGACAAAAATCGCAAAAACCATCCCATTCCTCTCGCTTACAGTTCATTCAAAAAAATCCTCAGACGCAGCCTCGGTCCCTGATGTCGTATGTGTCTTTTTGATGACTGTTGTTTTATAGTGTTTATGTATCATGGTCTTTTTCATTTGTTCTATGGTTTTAATGTTTTTTCTTACATTACATAAGTTTATCTTATGTAATAAATATTATTATATTATTACCTTTTGTTCATGGTGCGATTTCCGCGTTTGCACACAAATTTTTTGGCACCTGCGAAAAGGGAGACGAAAGACAGTTTCGGTAATGCCTAACTCACCCTCCTGACTTCTTCCTCCTGTGTTCCTCAGCAAAGATCTCCTTCCACCTCACGAAAGAATTCAAATCCTCCCCAGAAAGATTCGGGGAAATATGTACTCGAGATTAACTATGTACTAGCTTGACTCAAAATCATTTCCTTTCCCTGAGTCTAAGATACATACTACAATCGGAATGATCTTTTTAAGTCAAAATATAATAGTGTTTGTGTTCATGACTACGTTTCAAACAGGAAATAGTTTATGGTTTTGGAGGCCCCCCTCTCTCATGTTTCTAGTGAACCATTATTAAGCCTGTCCAAAGACTTTTATCGCGCCTGTACAGGGTTTAAAATGTATGAGATACTCGTCACAAGCACTTAACCCCGAATATATCGAAAGATTTGACAATGAACCTACCGTGGCCATGAATACAGGTGCACAGGATCTTTGACTCGAAATCCGCAGAGGGTTATTGACTTGAAGCCTGCAGGTGATAACGGCTCAGCGCATAAAGTGAGGGAGGGCGTGGCCAACCTATGCGCAAACCAAAGAAAGCCCGAGACCGGGGAATTCAAGATGAATGGGACGTTGCTACGAAAGTACAAATTCACTTTCAGTAGGGTGATGACTGTGAGCACCTGGTACATGGGCCGTGAGGTAAAAACGACGAGCGATGAGTTGCACATTGAGAAATTGTACTATTTTTCTTCATTTGTTTACTTGGTTACTTATTTATTGCACCCAAGGTTTTCCAGATATGGGACAGAACTGTATAAAAAGGATTCATAGTTTGGGGGAAGCTGGCAATCAAGCGACGAACAATCCAACACTGACAGCTAGTGGGGATGACTCCACCAAAAACAGTTGGTTGCTCCCAGTATCGCTGCTATTTATATGTATGCGTACTATGTTTATTATGTGTTTTATTATGTGATTTATTGTAAACATATCTATACTATAAGTTAGCCTAACACAGTTATAACTGTTTCAAGGATGCAAAAGTGTGAATTGAGTTGAAGTCAAGGATAGATCTCCTTGAGCAACGCAACCTACATGGGTAACTCTGTAAAGGGCCGAAAAAAATGCTTCTTTGATCCTCAGACCTGGTACGAACACCAGGCTTGAAACCCAGATCCAAGTCTACGATTAGAAAAGGTACAAAATATGCGTGCAGGTGTTCCAGTTAGAGCTTCAGAGCTTGTTGATCATTCCAGGCCATAATAGACTGGATTTATAGTGGAAAATAGCGCTCATCAATGATTTTTTTAATTTGAAAAATAATTAAATAAGGCCTAATAGAGTGTTAAAGTATTTCCAAGGGGTGGTGTTCTTGCTAGAAAGTTGCTAAGCCTGCCTCCCCGCTAAATATGCTCACTATATGTAGAGGGGATCACTTAATATCCGACCATTGCAACCAGAAAACGACAAACTAAAGTTTATTTCTTGAAGCCGATGAAAAAGAAAGAATTCCAGCCATCAGAGCGCAGGTACAGAGAAGAAAATATCAGAAAAGCAGCAAGATCAATCAGAAATTCTGCACCACTGCACCATGGAGGTCCCAAATCCTTTAGCAATACCTTATCCTTAAACGAAATAATGGGTTCTTTGACATGCTAAGCGCAAATTTCGCATTCGATTTGCAACGCATCTCTTCTTTATATGATTACGGTGTTACAGTAGCAAGAAAAGAACCAGCTAATTCTATTATACAAATTGTAAGCTAGCGCGAAATTGAGGGCATAATTATGGTGTGCCCCTAATAATGATAGCCTCAGTGCAAAATCTGAAGATTCCGAGAGATGTCGTATCCACAGTATAGTGTGCTTCACGAAAGTCCCAAGAAATAAGCTCTACTAAACGGATACCGTATCCGTGTCCCGTATATCAAGTAAGCCCCACGCTAGATTTCAACTCGGAATATCCTTGAAGTTACAGGAACTCAAGATTAAGTTGCAAGTGCAGAAAATTTTTCTATTGGAATTTTTGGCTCTAAGGGTGCGAGAAGAAATATCCGCAATTAATTCAAACGTCAAAAATCCTAGGAAAAAATCCAGAATCCAGCAACTCCTCTCCGACGAAGATAAAGCCTAACTTTATATGTTAACAGCATTACAGTGTTAAAAATCATATTCTTTCCGATAAATCTCCGAATCAAAGTGGAATTAGGCACCGTGTTCAAGTTTAAACTTAGCTTAAAATCTCTTTGTGGTTCAATGCAAAAACTACCAGAAAAGGGCCGTTTGGACACAGTGATTGGTAGCGTGGCTGTAAGCTTGCGGAACAGAGTCGTGATTGGCTAATTGTTATTAGGTTGGTGCATAATTAATGCGGCTTTTTTCGCAACCTCTTTTCTCGGTAGAAATTGAAGCTTTTCGAATGGTTTTTCATGAAAACAATCCTCTCTTTCCACTCATCAAAGGTGTAATCGAAATCCGCATTCATATCCGCCATAATATGCCCTATCACTTCGGGGAAAGTTGGAATGCAAAACAGTCATGCCGCTATCTCAGCGAGCCTTTCGAAGATGGACCAATCAACAAGGCTAAAGTTGAAAGATTGTCCATATTCGTGAGGTACGAGCTTCATGGATGAATAAAGAAGAGGTTGGCCATCAAATTTCCGGCACAAGGAATTTTGGGCAGCCTGGAAGAGGACGAAAGCTTGACAACGAGAATGTCGTTGGAGCTCTTCAGTATGGACTATTTGACCATGGTTCCTACTCTCAAAAAGCTTAGAAAAGCGGGGAGATTCGCCAAATGGATCAGCACGAACTCTCAGTCAGAAACAATCTTCGAATTTCCACCGATTTCCGGTAAGAGAGCGAGCATGCTCCATTTCTCAGGAATCTCGTCGGTTCAAGGTCCTTCAATTCCACGGCTGCCGAAAGTTCGTGATCGTCGAAATTTGATGACGGAGCTTTTCTTTCTTCATCTGTAGGGTTGTACCTCCCCACTTAAACTACTCAGATATTTTTCGACTTAAGTTTGTTGATTTTTTCCCAGCCAAAATTTCATTGAGATCGCGGAATGGCTGTGCTGCATTCCAAACTTTCCCGAAGTGGTGGAGCATAAGATGGTAAATGTGGATACGATTTTCGATAGCACCATTACTAAGCGAAACAAGAGGATTATTTACGTGAAAAAACCCTCCAAGAAACCTTGATTTTTAACGAGAAAAAGAGTCGCGAAAAAAGCAGCGTTAATTATGCACCAACCTAATAGTATCTGTTGATGATTCTCCTTCACGTTATCACGGGAAACGCAGCGAAGATCCAGAATTTGGACGAGTCGTACGGAGAACGTTCAAAGAGGTAAAGAGCTAAATGGGGCTCACAGTGTGTAGAAGGTTTCATAGGAATCATCGAACTATGGCTCTTTCAATTTTCTTGGAAGGTTTGAACTGAATATCATAAGATCTAGATCGACAAATGAAATCAGAAGTAAAATCAGTTGAAGTACGGAGCACAGCTTCAGGAGTAAACACGAAAGGCATGTTAGGACGTCTTCCCTTCTCTCCCAGCTCCTCCGTTAAGCAGTACCGCTGAGACAGTAAACGTCTAGACACGAGATGATCAAACACCGGTTTTCAGAAAGTGTGAAAAAAATTCTCTTTCGTTACAGTAGTAACAACACCCAGGGATGCATGCGAGGGATCTCACTGCAACTCCCTCGAACATGTTACCGACTCGTCAACTCCTCCATAAGAGTCTAAGCTAAGAAATGCTACAGTGCGTATCAAAATTAAGTATCCACCCCAACGTGGGCAATATTTTGGCTCGTACTGGTTTCCACGAGGGGAAACTTGCTCTATAGAATTCTCCTAATGCATAAAATATAAATTCTCATTTTTTATTATTTTCCACGGTTTTGGCCGGATTTCTTACAAATGAAATTTTTTTGTTTGTGTCAAAATTAAGTATCCACTTACGACTCTTGAACAAATTTATTATTATAACCGGGCATTTAATAATCGATCGGTCCACCATCGTTTCGGATGACTTCGAAAACCTTTCGAGGCATACTTTTCACTAGGTTTTGTATGGTGTTGTCGTCAATCTGGTCCCAAGTCCAGCTCAGGAGGTTCCCACGACGGTGCATATCGGCAGGGAGTAATATAATAAGTGAAGTATGCAAAATTTCAGCCTTTTATACCCACTTTCAGATCAACGGAATTGGTCTACTTCAAAGTGGATACTTAATTTTGATAGGAGCAGAACGAGATAGCTAACGAATAGAAGCTGTACCGTCTTAATAGGATGATTTGGAACATTGATGCGTATAGTTTTTGGGGTGGATACTTAATTTTGATACGCACTGTATGATCCTAGACGGAGCATAACAGCTATTCTATAAGCAGAGAAGATCGTGACGACGGATGGGTCTCACGCTAACATTCAGCTTGGCGGAATCCAGCTTCAACAGGTACACGAGTTCAAAATAATCTGACTGGTGTACGCTAGCGACACCGTTAGAGCGCAGACAGGTCATGTAACTTACTGTGCAATGACTCTATACACTAGGTTCTAGAACATCAGTCACATCCACTACGTTCACTAGTGCCCTAATAAAGTCGAAAACATTTGAATTAATTCACAATTCAAATGTTTTCGACTCCAGGAAATTCATTCAGCCCCGCTCATTAAGACAATATATGTAAGAAGCAGATTGGCAAGTATCTGAGTTATTATGCTTAAAGATTATCGCATATGCATTGAACTAACTTTACCGACTTACTTCCACCGATCAGGCAGTTAATTATTGTCATCGCTATGAAGTCTTCCATACATTGTACTTGTATTCTTGAGACCACATCTCTACATTAACGTGATATAACTACATACAAATAAATAAGTAATTTCTATACGCATAGCATAGTCTCGTTCAACTCCTGGCGGACGAGTTTTCCTGTCATAGTGGGAGCGGCACTCAGAATTGAAAAGGCGTCGCAGCATTCAGAAGGAATTAATCACATTCTACTCCATCCTTTGCATCAATGGACAGTGATTAGTAACCCATCAGGAATCTAGTTAGTAGACACAGAGATGCAACAATAATGTAGACAAGACTTACACCACTTATTATTTTTCAACCGTCCCTGACTAGCCATGTTTTGCTAAACATCCAGGATTTCCCACCGCAAGCAAACAGTTTACGTCTACACCTATGATGAGAGATGTGAACGGGGCAAGTATCACCTTTAATGCATACTGCATGCATACTCACACAATATACTCTCTGAGCATTAAACTCTGAGGCCATGAACCGATTTTTTTCTCGGCGAGTTCGTTTCTTCGTCTCTGTTCTAGCATTCGTAGCCGCTTTTAGATTTTGCACTTCAAGTCCCTTAAGGGTCTGAGTAATGAGGCCAATTTCCTTGCCTAGCTATGAGTCTTCAGATTCTGGCCTATGAATCTGCTACAATTTTTTCCAACACGACTATTTACGTCATATTCCCCTTGTATTCATTGCCAGGGGTGCTAGTTATGTTCCTGCCATTGGGCCATTCAAAAGAGGAGCCAATCACAGCGTGTTAACCTCTGCTCACATTCCAAGGCTACCGGGAAAGAGAAGAGAGTGTCCAAAGAAACTCTACGTTGCATGCTGATCGAGTAATGTTTTGATAGCTTGATGCATTCACGGCAAATCGATGATCGCGCAACCATTCAAACGAACGAGGGACGAAGCCGGAAAAAGAGCGGACCAATCGCGCAGGCGGCTGTCACCACACCTCCACCAGCCGTCGGACGCCCGAAGCCCGGGGCTGTTAAGCAGATCGTCGGAACTCACCAATGCATCAGTGACTTCCTGTTGCAACTCCACTGTTATTATATAACCTCTGCTGGATAGTGTCATAAGGATAAAGTATTAGTGTGCGCTACTTCTACTTCATTCACTGTACCGACCTCATTTACTACAGAAACACGAACACGACACGATCTGTTTTACCTCATCTACACTTAATCTGGCTTTAAATAATGTACACTTATTTATTTACTTGCCCGTGATCAAACCACGCTAAATGACAAGCACTATTACGAAAACAAGAAAACAATGCAAAAAGTAACCTTAGCAGAGACCTCTTAGTTACTTTTTCTACGGCTGTAATGCCAGACAAATATTCAGAAGTAGTTCCAAAACAACACAGATTCAAAGTTCCTTCTCCGATGAACGCGCAGCAGGACCGCAGCCCAAACAGCGTAAGGTGTTGAGTACGAAGCCAAGCAACATCACCTTCCATTTGCTGCCGTCCTTCCTGATATGCTGCAGAAAAATATGAATGACCAAGCATGCCTCCTGGCTTTATACTCGACACATTAAGGTGTTCGGCTTGCGATACTGCTTCACAATTATCAGAGTTAAGATATCATCGACTGGGCGATGATAGGAGAACTTTATGGGAGGAATACCTGGGGTGGTATGCACGAAAGTTCCGAACGTTCCGATAGGT
>KN728000.1:1931-14503 GCA_000816745.1 Ancylostoma duodenale | reverse complement strand
GTGTCATGCCTTTATAGAATGCTCCAAAAAATTTCACTAGGAAAATGAGATCGAATTTAGTTGGTGACGTCTCTCGTAAAATCATCTGGACATGTATAGTGGAAGATCCATCGCTTTTCTTCCGACACTTTCTGGAAAAGTTGACGAATCGAGAGCGGCAGGGAAGAATCTTCAACAAGACGACACACATACGCACGTTCTGTTTGTTATGTTCATGTTTTTTTCTTCTTTCCAAAAGGAAAACATCTGGCCGCATGATGCATGAACATTTCTTGTATCTCTGGGGTATTCATCGATGCGTTCCTCCGCTCTCTATAAGTTCGCCTGCTGCACATTTTCCGTTCTCTACCCGAGACTGAGGACTTTATTAGGGTTTTTTCCTTCACACCAAGATACCAGACCGGGAGAAATGGTGCTCTACATCGACTCTGCAGATGTAGTGGTCTCCATGGGAATTCAAAGGTAAAACTTAACCATTTTCTTCATGCCTTCGGCTCATCGAACCTCGAGATGCCCGCTTCCCTGCTCAACTCTCGCTCCCGGACTGTCCTTTGTTCGCCTGCTGCATCCGCGCATGCCCCATCTTTACGTTACGATGCTACGACGAACTATCTTTTCCATTCTGACTATCGCCTCCTTTCTTTCAGACTCTTACAAATGAATACCGTCCTACGCCCAGTTATGTGAGTTTGCGACGTGTATGCCAATCAATAACCATGGAATGAATGCAAAACCTCACACATGGTGAAATTTCCTCGATAAGATCCTCCATTTCAGGAATACCTCATGTCATTGTTGAGGAAGCTGATTCTGCGATTTAATCCTCTGCCTAGTCAAGCTGCATATTCCCTTCTCAATTATTTGGTGAGATTTTTTCCACTCTTCTTTCGGTATGCAACAAGTAAATCATAAAAGTAGTTCACTACTTACTGTTGGGGATGGAGGAGGAGGGGAGGCGCAAGTGTGCACAAATCCAATTCGAAGTGAGTTGCACATAATCTTATCTAAGAAATCCGGATTTTTTAAACTTTTCGCAATTTTTCAACTTTTTTTTTGCATTTTCCGCGATTTTATCCGAGAATTCTCCCATATTTACATATGTATACACAAAATAAGCACACACATACCCACATTTCAGCTGGAAGTCCGCAAAATATCCGATCTTTTCTAAATCTTCTCCCGATTTTTTTCAAATTATGGCCAAATTTCCCCCCAAAACCGCTGAAAAGCTTTAGAAAATATAGCTAATCATATTCTCCTCACAGTTCGGCTTTGTGATGCACTACGTGCGAGCCCAGTGCGAAGGAGCCGACAAAGCTCTGGGCATGGCACTGTCCCTTACCTGGATTCTTGCTCCGAACGTACACGGGCTCTATTTCAAGGACCTGAAGCAGACTCTGAAGAAGGAGCAGTGTGACGTGAGTTTAGCTCAGAGCCCAGCTTCGTTTTCTACAATTTTTTCTGAATGCCACTTCCAGCAAGCGCTCATGATCACTGCCAACGTTCCATCTGCGAAGAAGATAATTGTGCATGGTCCCGATTCGGGTATGGGTGGTATACCCAGTCAGTTCCCAGTTCACGAGGATACGCAGTTTCAGCAAATACTGAGGTGAGCATGGTCTTCTTTTTATGGACCTGACCCGTGGATTGTACGCTATGTAAGTAGTTTTTTTTTCTTTTCAGTGATAGTCTCGAATTTTTCAACATTGACGAGAACGACGTGAACAGCTACTTTTTGACAGACACTAAGACCGGGCTCATACATCTACCATCATGTTACGTTCGGTGAGTGACTGTAGTCCAAAGTCATCGGAAAAAGCTCCTCTTTAGGAGCTGGGGCCTTTGCAGTGAATCAAATGGATAACGATACAGTGGTCCCGTTGTGACTATTTTGATCGCAGAGATAGATTCCACAAATCCTTCCGAATAGGTTTCCCCCTAAAATTTGACCATCTTCAGTGACTTCTATTTCTTCCACCGTTCGTTCTATCCTCAACTGACCCTGGTGAAGCTCGACCAGGAAGAGGCGCATCTGAGAATGAGGCAGACGGCATTTGCTCAACGTTTCATCGAAGTTGGGAAAGTGCTGCTCACGCACAACATCCTCAAGTACAGTCCCCAGCATGTTGTAAGTTTCACACTCATTTCTAAAAAATCTTTTCCCGAATGAGAACATGCTTTCGGGTAGTAATGTGAGCTAGTCTATCCAGAAGAGTTGTAAGAAACTTAGCGGGTGGCCAGAATATGATAGTCATGACTCAAGCGAATTTGTCGTATAATTTATGTCTTTCATGATTCATGCGGGCTAATTTGGCCAGTCCTGGGGAACTACTTTGAGTAGTTGGGTGTGGTGTAATAAATGATCGGTTTTCCTACAGATTGCTCAACGAATCTTCTTCCTCCACGACGAACTCACCCATCTGCCGTCGTTTCCTCGCAAGAGCCTCGAGACTTGCTTTGGGATGTACCACGGAGAGATGGGAGAACAATTAAAAGCGATGGAAGCAGTGCACAAGTTCACGTGGGCAAAGGTGAGTGCGTTTATAGTCTACGGAGGCCCCATTCTGTCAGTAGACCTGTGGGTTTTGGTGTTATCACGATAAGGGGAAGAGCAATTTCAATTACAGCTGTAAACACCTTTCGGTAATCGAAGTTTCAGACACAAATCTGTTGGAGAATTAGTTTCAAATTAGATTAATTACTAGTAAATACTCTGAAAATAGAGTTAATATACCCACGCCGTCCCCTCTGACCATGTCATTACAGGGGGATGTGTGGGAATTAAGTGTCGTACTAAGTAGAGTAGAAAAGGAAGAACGAAAACCGCAAAAAAGGGAAACAAAGATGGGAAAACAAGGATTTTGCAGGAAGCCTGGTACTTCTTTTGTGGCTTTTCCTTATCCAGGGCAGTCATTTTTTCACTGATGGTATTTTATTTCGTTGATCTCATTCCCTCCTTTGGTAGGATAACCTCTATTCTCCTCGTTTCGGATTGCTGAATTCGAAATTGCTTAAGTTTTCCGGTTTCGCGATCAATTTTTGAGTAGCGGACAACTGTCACCGTCCTTGGGAGTATAGCACATTTTGTCATCGTCTCCGTCGATTTGGATACGCATCAGAACCTGTGCCGGGTTGCGCGACATCTAATACCCAACTTAGTGAAGTACGTGGTACGCCAGATTCAAGCAGCAGGAAACACGAATAATGGGAGGTTACAAAACATTTATGCACAAAATCCCAATTAGACAAGCTTGAAGCTTCTAGCAGGACAGCCAGGGTCTATCGAGTCAGAAGACCTGCAGCAAAAGAAGTTCTGATTGAAGCAATCTATGCAGTCTCTGCTGCGGTCCTTCTGCATCGATTAGACCTAGCGGTCCTTCAGCTAGTTGATCTGATTGGGATGAAGAGCCCGTTCCAGTCCTAGGATATCCATTGAACTGTTCTGAGACTTTTCCAAGGCCTGAAACCATTCGTCTGAACAATTGGATTGCCTTTTGACGTCACTGCGTGCAGAGAATGCTAAAAAGGACCACTTCATGTGTCCGCCTCGGTTGGTCGGAGAGGCTGGGTATTAGATGTCTGTAAACGCCTGTGGTGGCTGGCGGAGCACGATAGTGACCCACGGTGCTCTGCTGCGGTTGCTGTATATCGGCACTGCGAAGCATCAAATGAATTGATAAAGGTAAAAGATAACAGTAAATATGGAGATGTAGGATAGAAAACGTCAAATACCGCAGACCAGTGTTCCAGGCTTTTTTATGTATGCGTACCTCCTAGGGCGTTCGGCTATAACAGACAACAAAGTTTTGCACAGTACTAGATGAAAAGTGCAGACCGGTTAGGAGACGGTCTTACCATAATCTCCAAGCGTATTGTTTCATACCACCCTCTGCAAAGTAAGAACCGGCACTGAAAGGTGGCTCGACGTTCGATAGGCCCATAGGCCCTGATAACCTAGTTGATTGCCTTCAAGATATACGTTACGCTTGGAGATTAAGGTAGGCGTTCCCTGACTGGTCTGAACTTTTCATTTTGTTTGCACAGTTCTCTTTTACTGGGTGTTCTCAATTTAAATGCTTACTGTCAGAGTGATTTTTTTTTTTGCATGACAACATAATTGCTGTGATATTGACGTCACCACTCTCTTAGCCCTTCTCTATGTGATTAAATGTTTTGTGGTCGTCCTCTTAGGTTCTCGCAACTCCCTCCTTCTTAACCTTCATGTATCATTCTCCCCGTATACCACAGCAAATTCTGCTCGTAAGTTCTTGCATGTAACTCGCATCCCACTTTATGTTTTACTAATATTGTCTTTTGGTGTATAACACGGCTTAGAGGCATTTATGACTTTTTCTGACTTTTATGGCATCATGGCGGCAAAATGATATGGGCGACAAGATACTCCAGCACCTACCCTTGTCGCATGTTGCAGAGCTTCAGCAAAAAAAAGAAAGAGAAAACTGTTGTCGCCAGATTCATGCCGTTGCCGGGCGAGGGTTTTTGCTTATCCATGAACGAATGCGTAACGGCCGCAACCAGAAGGGTTCTCAGGAACACATTCCAGAAATCGCTCTTATTTGTCTCTTTAGAAAAACTCATAAACTCGCTATTTCAGCTGATGTCGGACATGTTCGAGAAGATGGAGAACGCCTTCATGTTTGCTGACTTGCACCTTTTCATCAACGTGGTACGCACTTCTTTGTTTCGTTAGTTGCTAACAGGAATCTGTTTCATTATATAATTTGCCCAAATCTCGCAGAGAAACGGTACTTACATTACTTCCTCAAAGTCGGCGTCCGCTCGTGGGGTAATTAGTCCCTTCTCAAAGTTGCGCCATAGATGGAAGGGTCTGAATTCGAGTTTAAAAGAAAATTTTTACTGCTAGAGAAAAATCTTTCTGTAAGCCAACTTTTTTCTGCGTGTGTTTTTGAGTACCGTTTTTTTTCTCTTGGAGAGGTTCGAGGACGATAAAAATTTCCATACGATATGTGAATAGAGGACTTTTAATACAGATAAAGTGAAAAATAAATACAAACGAACTCACAAAAATGTCCTCCCGTACTTCTGTTTCTGGTATTATGCCAGAACATCCAGCCACATTTCCAAAGCCAATCCTTCCACATCAGAAAACAAAGAGGTCCTGCACGGAATGATTTCTTGCAACTGGGAGTGAGGAGTGATTTTTTCCAGGTGAATGGAATCATGATAATGCACTGCGAGGACCTATTGATTCTCCGTCGTTGTGCTGCCACTTACATCGCCATGAGCATCCATTTCAACAGTTTGTTCGCTAGTCAGGTATGATCTAAGGGTAAAGTCCTACCTGTATTCGTAGGCTACGGTACACGTTCCAGGGCTTCTTTCTGATTATGCCCACTCTGCTGCGCTGCTATAGTCAGCGACAGACGAATCGTGTGTTCTGTTCGGTGGTGGAGTTCTTGTGCCGACAGTTCTACACCCTGCACAGGAAGCCGTTTCTCCTGCAGATGTGCGGCTCTATCGCTAACATCATTGACAATAACAACAACGATTTTGAAATTAATCCGATGCGGGTGAAAGCGAAGGTGAGGATTTTTTTCTATTTTATTCATCTGTCTTGCCAAAACCAGTGCACTTCCTCTTCTTCCGGAATGTCAATTAGTGGACTGTCGTATTTTTTCCAGTACTGGTTTGCGTTGCTGAAGAACATGGAGAACATGAGTGACGACAACGACCAGTTCGATATCCTTGGCCTGGTTCCGTACGATAAACCCCTTAAAGTTGGTCAAGCTGCATTCATCTGTGATTCGCCATCTATAACAGAGCACTTCAGGCTCTGGACCTATGCTATCGCGACGACCCGAACACATTCTGCCTGCTGACGGATGCCATAGCCAGCTGCATCTGCGTCTGTGCGTTTGCTCCAGAAAGCAAGCGAAGTCACCACATGCTTGTAAGCTCTCTCTACAGTTGTTTCCGACAGATCAACTTTCTTTGGAATGACCGAGCATTGCTATTATGTCTGATTATTGGCTAAAAACATGGGGTAGTTGAGTGAAGGCCACGATGAGCTCGATATCCTTGCGCTAATACCCCAGAATAAGCGTGTCAGGGCCTCGTCTGGTCAACTGCTTTGACCGTGGACATGCAGTTATGGGTACAGAGCGTTTCATAATTATAAGATCACCACCCCCATCCTCTCTGAGTCTCGAAGTAATTTTATACCCATGAAACGGTATGAAAGGTAAAAACCATCCAGAGAAACACGAGGATAAGAGACACTAAAACGAAATTTCGGCTGCAATGGTTTTTCAAGGTGAGGAGTTTGTCGAATGTAAGAGATCATCCTGATTGCTCTTTCTCCAGAAAACTCAAGATTCGGGGGTGGTCTTATAATTATGAAACGCACTGTAGAAAGAATTTGAAGCAATTACTGGACAATGTGCGTGAGGTCATGGTACGATGGTTCATGGGAAGCACTACAGGATTACCGCATTCCTGAAAGGGAATGTTCCTCGATAATTTAAGATATCCATGAAGCTCTCACTAACTGGAGGAGGTTTGCAAATCCAGCCCGGTTCCTTTTATCCCAAGTTCAAAAACGCATGGAGCCCTGACGCCGCGCTCCCGTTTAGTAAGTGCTCATAAACAATTCAAGGCAAGCAAATCCTGCCCACTAGTTCTTATCCTTTCTCCTCTTAGTTCTTTAATTTTTCTCACTTCTAACCTTCCTTACCTACTGAAGGGAGTTTAAGTCTACTAATTTTCCTTGGTTCCATCCGTATCATAGTTTCGCCGAAAGCAATTGTCTTCAGCTTGTCATGGCTGCTCTACAACCGCACTTGATACGTCGAATCGAGGAGGAAACGGCCTTGCAGAACAACTCTCATGCTGCAGTGAAGCACGAAGTGTCTCAATGGACGACGCTGTGTGTTGAGATGAAGGCGCTGATCAATAGCTGTGACGTGCTCGTCAGGTCAGTGTTTGATTATCTTTGTTCAGAAGTGTTGGGTGCTAAGAACACTATGGTATATAAAACTTTTGATATTCAAAGAGTTATTTTGGTTTGGCTTTTATTAAGGTGGGCGGAGAGAAGTGGGGAATATGGTGTGCTAATGTGTGAGGAGCGCAATCATGATATCCTAGGGTCACATGGCCAGTTCATTTTGAGGGGATCATGGAGGAACAGCATAGTTAGTAATTCTGACATATTGAAATGAAAGTATTAAAAAATGATGGTAAAAAAGAGAAAAAGAAACAGTTTAACCATCGTTCTGTACTGGATCCTCATACGCAAGTTGAGCAAAAAAGTATAGGAAGGCCTGATGACCTGCCGAACAAAAAAAAAACCCAAAAAAAAAAACTCACCAACTTCTAGGACTTGCGGACTTATCATAGGGCGGTGGAGAAAATAGCAGTAGAATAACCAGATATTATTAGAGAATAATGAAATAATCTCACAATCAGACAGGGATAACTAAACCACAGCTTGCAGTGCCAGGTGGTGATTATGTGGGTGAAGATCATCATAATTGAGGATAAGAAGTATAGTAGTGTTTAACAAATTTTACAGTGTTTTTGCGATCTCTTCCTGGCTGCTCCTCTTGAGAGAACCAAAAATTACGCTAGTCAGCTCAAAGATCGACCCACATAAATTAGGATGCACTCGACAAAAGCTTTTATTCCATAGATTCACTTATTTCGACTGCTGACGAGAACTGCAACAGAGCTCACTCGCAAAGAAAGGAGAGGGTTTTAGCATTCTGGTTGACTTTGCTAACTTTTAGTATTCACTCATATCCTAGCAGCTCACCCAACTGGTCACTTCATAAACTCGTTTAGAGCCCACCAACTGCTAGTTCTTTATTTTTGCTCGCATAAAATACAATGTTCAATCTTCAGAGGGCCACAGCGTGCTTTCGACTTGGTCAACACCGTGTCCGAGCGCGGAAAGTCTTTCGTGGCTGATTCTCCTCAATTCTTCGACCCACCCACCACCAACGAGGACGAGAACAGCCGGCCGTACCACGTGTAAGCATCCATGCCTATTTCCTTCGCCGTTACTCCATTAAGGTACAAATCCACTACAGAAAGGAAAAGAAGTCGGTGGCCGTTGGATGGGAAGCCGCAGAAATAGAGGAGACGCACAAGGAGAACTATCGTCGCCCAAGGGACACGCTGCTCTGCTTAGCTGCTCAGTTCATCGAAATGGCTACACCTAGGTCTGTTCGGATCAGCTGAAGTAGAAATTTAGTTGTTATATAACGGCATTGTCAAATTTCAGGCTAAAAGAGCTCGCAAAACTCAGTTCCTCCAGTGAACACACGAAGATCCCTGAGGTGATGGATCACAAATGTCACGTGAAACTGAGTGAGATAGCTCTGGCACTGCTGAAGATCGCTTCATACGATCTCACAACCATGTCGTGCCCAGGCCTCCAGAAGTATGCGACATTTCTATCCGTTGTTTTTTGTTTCGGTTATTTTTATTGTATGTTTCTCCCTTTTTCAGGTACTTTACCACCATCATGCCGGTCACCGACTGGTCCATCGAGTCGAATCGCTCCGCGCTGGGCATCATCCTCAAACGCCTTGATAAAACCATTGCGAAAATTGCAAAGAAGCAGAGCATTAGGCGGCGAGTGAACTGGGCCGCATTGGCTAGTTGGATCAGGGGAATCTGCGACACACTGTCCGTATTTCCGTACATGGCACACCTGAATCCACTGAAGGTACGTCCTTTGGAATGTTTCAGTAGGAATTTTGTCAATAGTATTCAAAGGGATGCAAAAAATGCAAGGTCTCCTCTCAAAGCACATTTTTATTCCTAATTCAGCTTTTTTTGTTGAAGAGGTACGGATGCTAGATGCTTAGATGCTAGATTTCATGTTAAATACTTAGAAACCTGTTCCAAAATGCGATAAACATCGCGAATGCATCGCTCGGATGAAGTACAAAATCCCTCTAATTTCCCTGGTTCCGGAGATTCTACACTTGGACACATCGTTCTAGTTTGTGGATCCAAGAGAGGTTCCCTCAATAAAGCACCTGAGAACCCGATTGAGATGCCGTAGCGATGAGACTGAGCGCTGGGTAATTCTGGTAGTTGCACATGTACCGATGGTTTCCGAACGAACTCGGGCTAGTCTCGGTAAAGCTCGTGCGATTCATGCAATTTTGGCAGCTTTCCGGCAGATTATAGCTGAATCTCCCATAGTTAGTATAGATTCTAACTGAATTTCCCATAGTCATTAGAGTCTCGAAAAGAATGGCGGATTTTGCTTGAATTTTGCTTAAAGTTTTGGAATATGCAGTGATTTCCGCTTGAACATGACAATTTGTTCCAGAATTCAGGATGAAACTTTAGGTGTAGATTCTTCAAAGAGTACACATGGTATGAGTTTGATATGCCTCTCCATCACTATCTACGCGAAATTTTTTGGCAAAAAGATGCGCTGTTTCTCCATTAGCAAATGCTGGATTTTCTGGATTTGAGTTTAGGGAAGATCAAAAAGGAAGAAGGGCTCAACGTTTCATTTTGTCCCCTTGTGAGCTGAGGATATGAAGCTGAGTATAATGCTTGGAAGTTCTCCAGCACTCAGGAGGGAAAAGCTTATCTTTGAAAAACTCGTGGATTTCCTCTTTCTCCGTCTGTGGGGAAGGTAGTAATAAATAAAATAAAGCAAGAATTGTGATTGATCGCTCATGTTCTCCACTGTATGGACTTTTTCAGTCGACTACGCAGCTGTGCTTGCGAATAATAGCAGGAGATCCATTCCATGAGGAGGGTACAATCAGCACACACTCTACCACCGTCCTTCATCCGGCCCCACCACCGCAAGTGTTCTGTAGCGCAGTTTTGCGCATGACAACAATCCTCATGCAAGCATTAGGGCAGGTAAGCAGTTTAGTGTACCACACAGCTTCTGCTACCATACTCGCTGAAATTATTCCACACCTTAGGCATCCTTTTCCCTGGAAATGGTGTCTGGTGCTGAAGGGCTAGGAGCTGCCGCCGACCGAATCGAGGCTGTGCTCTGTCACTTGTTGATACCACTGTTCCTTCGCACAGCGACAAACCCCAAAGGTCATTTTTATTTTTCGTGTTTTTGTTAATACGCTGAAAAAAATGACATTTAAATACCACTCCTTATATCATGGCATGCCATACATATGTTTCTTCCATGCATGGTAAAGCGTTAACTTCAGAGGCATCAGTCATCCAGGGGAAGGACCTTTCCTTCTGTTTGTCTCTGATGCAGAATGCGATTTCTCCACCGATCGGCAAGCACAGCGCAGCTCCGGTCTCCAGCTCAACGAATTTGGCGACTACGTTCATTAGAGGAGGTCAGCACAGCATGTCCATTAAAAGAGAGCACCGCAACTCCGAAAGTTAGTTATTTGTGAGAAAATGCGCTTCGCTTGGTGTTTCCATAATAATTTGTGGCTAATCTAACATTCTTGTGATTCTAAGATCTATCTGGAAGACAAGGATCCGTGTCGGTCACCGATCGAGGTCACTCCGCTACCGTTTCCACTCTTCGCATTGTTAGAGACAGCGTCTCGCAGTGCATCTACCTGGGTAAATTCTTAAATTGTTCCTGTTTTGGACATGGCTTGTCTTTTGATAGGTTTGACTAATAAAATAAATTTCAGCACTAAAGGTGATGATGCTATGTTTTGGAAAACTGCTCACGCCGATGTGGCCAAGAGTTGCCCGTCTTGTTAGAGGTTGGTTTTATCCAAACTGTCTTCACTGCACTACTCTTTCGCCTCCCACGCGCTTGTCTTCGAGCGAAAAGTTTAATTTCGCCCCGCTCCATATCCAGCCATCATCCTCTAGGAGTCTAGAAACGCCCAGCAACCGTGCTTTTTTTCAAGGATAACGTTGCTGATGGCGAGTGCACGTTTACCAGTTGATACCTGAGGCGGGGAACGGTGGTGAAAAGGACCGAAGGGCAAAAGAAATTTATGCAATGCTTGCGATGCTGGCTTCTAGTTCTGTCGTAGTGTATGTCGGTATGTCGCATGAGCCTCTCCTGAGCTTACGTAGAGCCCAGACCATGTGTTGCAAAAATTCCAAATTTCGCACATTTTGTTAATAACTTAACGTTTTACTTGAGTGGAAGAATGCTACAACGCGTTCATTCGTTAGTTCGTTGCAAAAAGAAATTCTAATTGAATAGCTGTTACAATAACAATTTCTCATTTCTGGATGGTAAAATGAAATCTGCTGTGGATGGAATTCTCGTCGAATTTCCCGTTTCGCACGGTGGAAGCATATCAACATTTGCGCATGCCCATCCTAAGGGGTCGTACAATGGACGTCGCAATCGTGACGTGGCCGTTCATAGGACTTACAAGGGACTCTAGTAGGGTCGCATTCACTAACGTGCGGGCGGGTCAGTCTGTACTGGTGGAGCTTCCTGTATTTTAGCCAAAAAATTATAATACCGGTGATTTCTGAATACTAGCTGAATTGCGATTTTGGGCAGACTACATGTCTTCTGAATGTTTGAGACTGCACAAAAACCGTTCCTGGTTATCTCTATTGCGAGAACACAACTTTACACATTTTTCCCCAACCAACGGAATATATTTCAGACTTAATCAGCAAGAAACAAGGCGGACAAAGTGCGGTTCAGTTCATCGACTTCGTGCTCCATGCCGAACTGCCCATCGCCCTCCTCATACTGCCTGTCATTCAGAATAGGGTAAGCTCGCTAAAATATGTAACTAGCATTGAAAAATTTTAACTCCTCTGTTACAGGTCAAACAAAAGGGTTCATGTGAACAGGACGCCCTTTGGCAGGCAGAGATCATCGAGAGGATTGAGTCAAAGCATCATTTCACTCTTCCTTTGGGAGCGTTGCTGAACAAGTAAGGGTCATTTTAGAAAAGTGTATATCATTGCCACTCTACTGACTTATGCCCTGCAGGTGTCAGGTGGAACTGGCTCAGCTAAAGGATGACTTGGCCTCTCGTCCACTGGACCTCCCGAGATCCTACACCCCTACAGCCGCCGATCCGCATTCAGACTCTTCAGTCACATCCACTGCGCAGAGGAAGGACAGAAGAGCCAGCACTCGAAAACATCCACCAATTAAGGCGAGCGTTCTTTTCGGAGCTAAGAAGCTGTTAGTACTAATTTACTACCCACACCTGAAATTTGCAGGAAGGTGAGGGGACTATTCTTGAGGATATCGAAGACGAAAGTGGAGATTCTTCGCAGCAGCCGACAACAAGTACTCGAGTTACGAAAAGTCCAAGTGTCCCTCTGAATAAGGTATATCACTTACCTATTGATTTTCAAAATCTAGAGGGCTCGAAGGCAGTCGTAACGATCCTAGGATCCCAGTTAGAGGCGTAAGATGCTAACGTTCCCATCCAGTTACCTGTTAACTATTGCCCAATCTCATATGTGCACGATATTATGTTTTGTTCAGGTCGGATCTTCTCCAAGAACAAGGTCCATCAGTGGTTTCGGAATGTGGAGGAGCGTGCGCCGTAAATCTCGCCATATATCGACGGAAAGCGAGAGTGACGGTGACCGAAGTGTCGAGTTGGCTGACATTCACAGAAGAGAAGAAGCTG
>KN727999.1:0-18256 GCA_000816745.1 Ancylostoma duodenale | reverse complement strand
TGGCTCATCGTCCGTGAATTCGCATTCTTCCTCGTCGAAGACCACTTTGCATACCGACGAGCTCTCTTCGAAATCGTCGAGATCGGTAATTTTAAGATTTGTGTCTCATTTTTGAGAACAGCCCCTGTAAATAGGGCTTTTGTTTGTATTCAATTGCGGCCTCTGTTTTGTTTCACTGAGTTTACTAACTCTTATAAGAAGAAGTTTCTGGCATGTACATTAGCCAGGGAGAAATCACTTGCCAGAAAGTAATTCCATTACCTGTTGAACGTCTCTGATTCTAAAAAAAATTCGTCAAATCTCGTATGACACTCCAAGGAGGAAAATTTTCTGCATTCTTAGCTTCAGAAAAAGAAGTCAGATCATATGTGGTTTTTTATGAAAAGAAGTTACGGGTAAGGTGCGGATCTCCACCCCTGCAGGTCTGCAGCTCCTAATTACAGTGGGGGATTGAGGATTTACTGGGGATGATTACAAAAAAGTCACTAAAATGGTCATAGATTGTTGCATATCCAAGGCTACTCTTGCAAATAACTATACCATGAGTGTCACATGGTTATTATCCATGAAATAGTTGTTGTTGTTTACACTCATGGCCGTCCGTAGCTTTCGATTAAGGGAGGAACGTGCTCAGACGCCGCCAGGTCCAAGTCTGACGTCAGTTGCGATCGATTGGACGCTGAGAGCGGCTGCGTCCTTGGGGCTGCGTGGCCCCCTCCGGAGGTTCGTTTAATTCGCTACTTAGCTTTAAACTCACTTTAGAATAATTAGAAATAGTGTCTGGATTGGGATGTAACTCTGGCTTTGCAGAACATGATCAGCGAAGGCGCGTACATCGAGCTAATGAAAAATTGCTCCAAGTGGAACGAACGCGCCTGCAATGAACGCAAGGCCAGGTGTGTTCGAAATCTTGCTTTTGCTAGAAAATCCACAGTGTCAAATTCATTTTCAAAGTGGATTAGTTATCTCCACCCTTGTGTTTATTCCTCCAACCTTTTTTTTTCTTTTTCCAGCCATTATATTACTTTGTATATTGAAATATTAGCGGAATTTCACACCATGTACCAAGTTACTCAAACGAACAGAGTTACTCAAGCGAATGTTAGTCTAACTGAGCTTCTTTTCATCAGCTAAAGTACTCAGAACTTGGCCTAAAACGAGGCATTGGTTATTAGGCCCACGCGGCCATGCGGTTGTGATTGACAGGTGCTTGAGTTGCGAGCAAAGCTGGGAACGCAGATGGTATCGATCGATAATTCTAGGGTTATCCTGGGGACTACAGTAGGGAGAAGGAAATCTAGGAGAGTCGTGGTTCCTTTTTCTGCAATTATAAGTCGAAAAGATTCCTTGGGTTGAGCATCTCTGATGTCATTAAATGTTTTCTCTGGCCAAAACAATATTCTGGATTGGTAGGGATATCCATATATCACTGTTGCCTCCAGGACCCGGATGCATTATTGGGATTACTCATGGTGGACCTGTTAACGCACCCAAATTTACCCTTTATCTGGCACCCATCAAAATGCTTGCTAATGCTTGTCGTTGTCTATACCTAGCTGCTACCCATGGGTAATCATTTCTGTAGGAATGAGGTTACCCATCCTTCCAATGATACAACTGGGCTCCGTTCAGCACAATCTTAGAAAAGAGCTGACTGTAGAGCGTTTACTTGACAACTTGGGCTTTCTAATAGATGAGCGTCGTCTTTCCATTGTGTATCCACTCCATCTGCATACAGTTCCTACGCTAAATGACAGACAACCAAGTCCTGCGTAATTGTTTTCCCATATGCCGCGTGGTTAATTGCGTTTTCTTCTCTATTTTCTCTGCAACTGTCACCGCTCGAGAAACGGTCCAAACATTATTCATATTTGCGAAAAAATTACTTGTCACTGATTATGCTAAGTTTTTTTTTGAGAGCTTTGATGAATTATTTCACCTATACAAATGTCGTATTGGTCATGCGCAGTGAGCTCCAACTGTCAAGACCCCCGCGACGCGGTGCACTCCACCGCGGTGCGGCTAGCTTTGAACATGGAACGAGAGAGCGAGCTTTGATTACGCAATGCGGCAGACAACTAGAGTGCGCCATAACCGCTTTGTAGCACTGGCTATTTTATTCATGTTAGAGGTTGCATTCCAATTTTCCCGTTTTTTCAGACTGCGCTACCCATTCTTCGATCAACAGACGGGGACTGCACACCGTTTCAATCCCGTTTTCTACCGTCTGCCTTCCCAGCGCTGTAATGCAACCGATGCACATACGATCGTGCAGTACGTAACTCAGCGATGGCGCCGCCGCCAGTCCGCGAACTCTTCGGATGCGATCGAAATGAAGATGTTTCTGCGTGACAACCCGGCCCTTGATGCTGCTCTCAATACCACTGCGGCTTCTGCGCCGTCTGGTCAGTTTATCAGACTTTTTATTATTAGTATTCTTTTGCTGAGTTCACCAAATATCAGATATCGTAGATATGTATTTCCTAATCTTGTTGTCATTATAGGCAACGCTTGGAACACTTCTGTTTCAGATGTACTAGATGCAAATTTCGATTATGGTCAGGGGAAAGGCACGCCGAAAGGACTTTTTGTAAGTTACTTAGGTCGCATGTCTGTATTATCGTATGTTTTGCTAGGCTTACATACCCGGTATTGGCTGAGCCCTTTCTTACTGGGGATTTGTTTGGGTTCCTGCTGCCCAAATTCAGTGTACTTAGTTAGAACTTTCAGGACTATAATGAAGAGGGAGACGACGACGCTTCCAATGATGACGGAGGAAGTGACGAAGATGACTGGGGATCGAAAAGGAAAAGTCGCAAGGCGCAAGGCGGCTCATCGGGTGGCGGAGGAAGCTCAAAGAATAAGAAGAAGGCGAGTGACTCGGGCAGAGCGGCGCGAGCTAGCGCCGCGGCAGCTAGTGCGGCGCAGGACGCGGCGGATGAAGCGAACAATTACCACTGCACATGTGAGTGGCGCGGCTCAGAGCCCGTCAGCGCCGGCAATCCGCGACGAAGCCGCGCCGCGTCCCGCCCACTTGGCGTCCCACGGCCCGCTGCACGGTTGCCGGTCGCGACTGGCTGCTTTTGTCTCATTCCACTTATCTCAACCATATTTGAACTGTATTTTTCTTCAGTGTGCTCAGCGGCCTACAAGAGTCTCGCGGGCTTAGCGTATCACAAGGCATTTCAACATAACGATCCATTACCCACTGGTACTAGCATAGGTAAGTTGCCTTTAGTTTTATTCCTTAGAGTCATCGTAGAGTTCACCCACATTTTCCTGTTTAGAAATTTCTCCTTTGCTTGAAACGTCGTCGATCTGTGATTTGTGTTTGGGCAGCAAGAACATGAATAAGAAGACGATGAAACCTGAGGATCTGGTAGTGTGCCACGACTGTGGAAGATCGGGTTGGTTAAGTTTCTTTTATTTCATCAGATGCATCACTTCTTAAATGAATGAAGTTGAAATGTGGAACTTTAAGGTGTTCAGACATTTTCCCTTACAATTAACATCAGGAGAAAAAAGGATTATCAGAAACTTACCGCCCACTCGCGTCAGACCCTGTAAGACAGATTATGGGGGGATGATGTTACACTTCTTATCCCAGGAAGGGCAGGTCAGCTCCGACCTTAGATAACTAATAAGGTGTTAGAGTGGTTGGGACGCCTTTTGTAGCACGTTCTTTTGTTACCTTTCAAGCTCAAGAAGGCAAAACGGCCTGACGCTGCGCATGCGGATGGTAAGTGTCCGTAGGCGAGAAAAAGGTAGCCTAAGCGGTCTACCGACAGTTTGCTATCCTGGAAAGTATTAGTATACCTAATTTCGCGGTATTCCCTGGTACTTCTTCAATATACGCCCAACGCTACATCCCTTAAAACTGCTCAAGAATGCGATTTTTTTCTGAATTCGCTTTTTTTTGAGCCCACCCATCCTGCCTTAGCTTCAACGAAAATGTTCCCGTCATCATCAAACGCTATGGATGGCAATGCATTGAGTGTAAGAGTTGCACGATTTGCGGGACGTCGGAGAATGACGTAAGTTCTTGGTTATCCTTCTTTCTTCATCTCTTCTTTTTTTTTTTTTGCAAAATCTGCTGCAGATCTGAAGAATTATAGCTTCAGTTTCAATATCATTTTCACAGCAGTAACTCGACTTGTCTTTTTTTGAAAGGGCAAGATCGGTCACCACATGCACTCATGAGGTTAATCAGTGACAGTGGGGATGTTCTAAGGCATTTAGTAGGAGACTTAAGGTTGCCTTGACAGTTGGCTCAGGCCTATTTTTTAATGGGTGATAATTATGTGGACCTACAGACTGTGATAGAGCTGTGAAATCCTAACGAGGTTTTGGATATGACATTCCTTTCTCAAATTTTTTAAAATACTACTCTTTTATGGAGTTCTTCCATATGAGGTGTCGTTGTTTAGGACAAGCTTCTGTTCTGTGATGACTGTGATCGCGGCTATCATACCTACTGCTTCACTCCGAAGATGAAAAGCTTGCCGGAAAATGAGTATTCGTGTGCACTGTGCATCGGCACGTTCGGTGCACGTGCCAGTGCTGTGCCGAAGAAAACGGGCTCTGCCAACTAGTCCATTATCAGATCAGTCTAGTTATCCAAGGTATGTTCATAATACACATTCTAGGCATTGAGCATATTCATCTTTCTCTCCATCACAGAACGAGTTTTGTTGCTTCTTAACCAGTCAAAGATCTCTCCTGCCTCGTTACGCAATCATCATCCTCATTGTTCTCTTCACTTCTTGTTCACAAGTTCGCTGCCTCATGCAATTCTCTGGGTAATACTGTATTTTGGCAACTATGTTGCATCATGTTGTTGTTTAGGTTGGTATGTTACAATTGCATCCAATGTACTTTTGATATTTCGCCTTAGCGAGCCTTGTCACATCTGTTACTTATGCTAGCTCCTTCTGTTTGTTGAAATGGTTAGGACTACATATGTGAATCTTCATTGTGTGAGCTTGTTAATAATACATTTTTTTCGTTATTTTCTCGACACACACATTTTAAGGAAATGCAGAGTTTGGTCGAAGTTTTAGGGCGGTGATCATTTGAAAGTTACTAATTAGCATGTAGCAGATGGACGGACAGGAGAGGGTTCCCCCGTCGTGAGCAGATTGCAGTTTTGTCGACATGTAGAGCTCACTTTTCGACCTTTATTTATTAGTTTCCTAACTAACAACATGTAAACAATGGTTACATTGCATGGAGACCTTTCTCGAGTAAGTAATGTAAAAAAAAGTAAAAAAAAAATGGAAGGGCGTAGTGATCAGTACGATTGCGTTTGAATTGTATTGATGCAGGCCCACTTTCATGGTGTGAAGACGAAGCTGGTGATGAATTTTGCCACGTTTCTGGAAACACGGAGGCTTCTTTCGAAAATACCTTGTAGGTTTATTCAGCAACGAAAACAAACCTTGTGCTTATGAACTGGAACGAGTTTGTTGGGCTCGTTTGCTGGTTCTTTTTTGTTGTCGTTTCACAAGGAACAGGATGAGGAACAACAATACTCCAACAATTACGGCTGCCAACAAGACGAACAGTGCCACCCAGTAGAATGCTGGGACTAAAAGGTGTTATTAGTTTGGGACACAGTTTTGCTCTCGCATGAGCATTTATTCGCGGCAGTAGTTCTTGAGCACTTTCTGCTACAGAAAACTCTATGCGGCCGTGTGCAAAGGGCGGGGCCGCGGCGCGACTCCCTTGTGCAGAGGCAGAGGTTCTGTATGTGGCTCTGATTGTCTGCTTTTGCCAGCAGCAGGCCCTGCACACGACCGTTTGGAGTTCTTTGTAAGTATATTCGCATTAATTTTAAAATGGCCTGAAAGACGTACTTCCTAAGAAGTCGGCTACCTCTTGGCGTTCATATATTATTCCTGGAACGAAAAGAATTACAAAGAAGGGGAAATTGTGAAAAAAAAAACAAAAATATAGTTCATTACTGCTTCACAGAAATTACCTGTGTATGTTGGTCTAATTACTCTTGGCCAAACAGCTGCATACGTCGGATATACGAGAGGCTGAAAGCGTACAGTTTCAGTGATAGGGCGAACTCCAGCTAGTTATGCATCTACGGCCCAGTAGAATGCTCCGCAGCGTGGCAGGGAACGAGAGGATGTGCATGGCTTAAGGTTGCGGCAGACAGCCAGAGAACCGCGCCGCGGCACACTGTGCTAGTCCTTGAGGCCACTACAATTGGAGTTTACTATAGTATGGTTGCATGTACACTACACCAGTTTACGTTTCTGTAGTATCGATTGTGGCCAAAGTATTGCGGATGATGCATGTTGCGTGGGCATTTTCATATTTTTATCTTGAATTGGTATAAATAAAGATCAAAAATCGCCAGCTTTCCTAGATTCCATGAACTGAGATCCATGTACTGCAGCTCACCGGATGGAGGCCTACTGCTACGTATCGTGGCGCAACAAACTGGTGCGCTCGAATAATGAGGGCCGTTGGTGCATGAGTATCAGCGTAAAGCACCAGAGCCATAGCGAATAAAGCAATGAGCATTAGCCTTACCTGAAATTCTGCATATGAAGTTGCAATTCCGGTGAATCGTCCTTGCATCACAGAATACCCGCCCATTGGTCTGCCGCGTTGCACCACCTACGCGGCACGGCAGACCGGTTCGGCACTTTGGTTGACCGGCGATGCCAAGGCTGATGTTTTCATGTGTTTCCCACCGTTCTTCTTTGTGTCTCTGTTTTCATTCCGGATCCTTGGGTCAGCGTGGATATCAATACCTGCAATGCCCGACAAACAGCGTCCAGCTGGTCTGCCGCGCAGCAAATATGGTGCGGAGCGGCAGCCAGATGGGCAGAATTCTGTGGTGCAAGAATGATTGACCGGCACTGTATATATGAGTTGCTGTGAGTATACTCGTTAATATTTAGTGGCCTTTTATGTGATGTGGATTTTGGATGGCTAAAAATTGCGGTAACAAAGAATGCACATATTAAACTTAGTTAGGTGAAGTGAATAAAGAAACATGACAGGGGAAACCGTAGCAGTGATCATTTGGAGAAGATCCTTAATTTTTACTCACGCATGTTATTTTGAAAAATGCATCTAAAGTAAGAGTAAACAAGCAGGTAGGTACAGCTTGAGAACGACAGGGAAGGATCGTAAAAATTCGTGGCTAAAATAGTCGCCTGATCGAGAGCTGTACGACTGCATGTAAGTCGTATTCATCGTTATTGAGTCATGTACGAGGAATCGATGGAGAAGACAACATCCACAAGGCGCTACGCTAACATTTCAGATTACGAACTCGTAGAATTCCTCTATAGAATTTTTACACCATATATTTATTTGAGATTTCTACAGAGATTCGGCAGTGAAATCGCATTGACCATTTATTTACTCAAATAATACTATTTGGTAAACCACAGTTCTGAGGTACATTCTGCATATGATCCCTCGGTGTGTTCCGAACGAACAAATTTAATCATCGTGCATACCTATGATATCAAAATGAAAACCCTTAGTTATCACGTGCCAGGAAGCCGATCCCATTGACCCAGGAGAGTGTCGAACGCAAAGGATTCTTCAACACTTTTCTCCATCCATTGGCTCTTTGAACTCAGAAGTTGAATGCAACTGAGATTCTGATGTCTACACGAGAAGTTTGAAAGAAAACAAAGGAAAGAAAGAAGATGAATCATTCGGGATCCCATCATTCCTACAAATATGAAACTTCTCCGAAGCCTCACACGCTTGTACAAAAATGCTTGATCCAGTGTAGATAAAATTGACAATGGTGAATGATGAAAAGAACAGTGGAAAACTATTAGAGCGGTAAGCTGGGAATGCATGATTTCTCCTCTTTTACGATCGTTTCGCTGGACTCCTGTTCTTAAGCGTTAACACTACTTGAAAGAGCGATTCATGGCGAATTTATTGATGCGCTGCCTTAAATGATTTTTTATGCTGTTAAGTAGAGTGCACCTCAATGCAGACCATCATAAAGCGTCAGAGAAGTAAACAGCGTTTGCAGTTAACTCTGACCCGTTCTTTCTAGTTCATCTATTGTAAGGGGCTGACCGTTACTCTATGGATTCCTGTCTGGCAGACCGATCCCGGCGGCCAGGTGGTTCGGGATTTGCCGCGTTTTTCCGAATGGAATGCGATACATCTTGTTAAAGCATTTCGGCAATGCTTGTTCAGGTGTTCAGCGACAACACCGTTTGCTTGAAAAGCGGCGTATTAAACCAGCAATTTTTTCGTCTTTGTTCTTTTGCGGATCGCTTGATCAACTCAGTGGCCACGCTTTCCAAGCGCTATTTTTTTCTTTGAGGCGTTACTTATGAATATGTTTACTGTGATTGTTGCTTGTTTGGGCTTTTCATCAACGTCATCAGCGACGCCTATTATCTCACAAAATTCCTAAAATCACTAGGAGCATTCGTAAGAAAACTATTCCTCGGGTTCCCACAAGTTTCAGGAAGTATTGAAGAATCTTGGTTTTACAACTAAAATCTGTCTAGGCTTTCACGCCCTCGAAACATTCAGAATCAGCCTGTGGAACAAGAAATAAGAGCACTTTTTTCTGATAACATTTTGTCACGAGCTCGTCTCTAGGCGTTAGGATTTGTCACTTTTGAATAGAGGAGTCAAGTCTTATCGGTCAAATAACTAAAGAGTCTAAAAAAACCATTTTCCAGTTCATATTGTTCATATCGTGGAATGTACGCTTTCTTGGATTCTTTTCAATGACATTCACCTGAACTGCAACAGTTCTCATTATTAGCATTCAACATTTATCATTGTAGAATTCAATAATTCACTAAAAATTTGTCTCACATTCTGTTAACTCATATAATAAACGGAACACATAAGCCGGCCATTTTGAAGAACTGTACAAGATGGGAATCATCCAAGAGCAAAAGCTTGAAATAAATCCTATCGCAGCCTCTGTTGGCAACAGGAATGTGAGGCTCCTACTATTTTATTTCTGCAGGGTGGTCCAGAATTATGGTAATGGCGCTTTAGCTCTTACGTTTTAAATTTATTTTGGTCAGCTACCTCCATCAAAATTCTTTATGTCGATGTTAGTATATGTTGTATTCTATCAGGTTGGTGCGAAATTAATTACCGAAACGAACACTCCAGTTCAAAGTGTTATAACTTGGCTTAAACACAACTTTTTTCATCAGTTTAATGCTCATTTAATTCGCTGAATCTTCCCGACAAATGCGGTAAGAATTGTGTGCCTCTACAATGAAAACTGAGATCGCAAGAATCCACAAACTTTTGGAGGGCGATTTCGACATGATCTAGATCAGCAATTTGCTGTTGTCGCAGGTTTCCATCTAGGACTCGGGAAAAGTGATATTCAGTAAGGGAAAGGTCTAAGGAATGAGAAGAATTAATGAGAACCTCGATGCCTTTCTGTGCAATTTTTTGACGGCTGAGTTTTTAAGTGGGAGGCTTAGCGATATCATAGAGCAGGGGAAAACGTGGTTCTGTTCACCACTGCCAGCCACATCTACAGCAGATTCTCGGACATCACCCCGAAATTAGGACTCTGCTGTCAACGCATGACTAGGTTGGAGAAAGCTGCAGTCAATCACCTCCTTACAGCGCCACCAAACTTCTGACAAAACCTCCCTAGAGAGGAGATCTCGCCTAGGAAAACTTAGAAATCGGAAAACGTCTCCACCCAAACCCATTCGCATTTCTTTTATCGCACAGGAACCGAGCTCCAATTATAGTATTTAATTGGTCTAGCAATGAGTCGTTTTGGGACGAAAAATTAAGTTAGAAGAGAAGTCACAGCGGATGAAACGCTGGTTGGCGGTCAGGTCGGCGGTGTTCAGTTCCGCACCTCCCCTACTCTGTCGATTGAAGTCGAATGTTTCGAAACTGTGGTATAGTAAGCATCCATCTCTGCTCTCAACGTCTGAATGGTAAGATCCGATTTGGGCTCTACGACTGTCCTTAACACTTGGTCGCCGAGGAACAACCTCCCATCACGATCATAGTTGCCCTGGCGTTCAAAATCGCTGGAAGGAAATTTCGCAGACAAGTAGCTCACTTTCCATTGAAAGAAGATCCTAAGCCAAAACAAGTGCAAGATTACCGGACACCCCGGTAAAAGGTGATCGAGTTTGAAATCATTAACCATGATGACCCCAAAATCGCGTCAGCTCATCATTTGTTCGCGACTCTACAAAAAGGCAGTGAGGAGAGCTAGCCAGAATGTTCAAGCGGCTTTTGAAAGAGGAGGAAAAGCACTTTTACAAGATTACCCAAGTTGGCTTGAAATTGCTCGAAATCCGCAGAAGAGAGAAGTTTATTTGTGCATACCCCAAAACGGCAATTAATTTTGCACCAACCTGATATATATTTTATATGTTGTATATGTTGTCTTCAACATCTACACCGAAGCCGTCACACCTCAGAATCGTCTTTGAAAGAACAAAAAAGAATTTCCGGGAGTTCCTGATCACAGTGGTATATGTGATTCCGGCAGAACTGCCGAAAAACTCATTTTTAGCCCCAAGGAGCCAAGGTGGGACTAAGGAGAAGGTGCTTTTAAGATCATATGTTCTCTGGATGACTTATGTTCACCCCATCACAGCTGTAGCATCCATTTTTGCCGCAGTGTCATTTCGGCTCCCTCCTTTTTCGCAAGTTGACGGTGTCCAGGAAGTTGGTTTACACAACAGTTGAAAAGCACAGTAGTTTATTTGCTTAAGTTATTTGCAATGCCTGGGAATAAAGAACGTGGATAGTGTGGTAGAGTTGCCTAGGATGCGTTGAGATTTCGTTGACTGAGGTGGTGCCGTACAATTCCCTCTCTGATCTCAATTCATTGAATTGCTTAGATCCGTCGGCTTCTGAAGCAAAAAAGAAGAATTCGATCAGTTTCTGAAGCAAAAAAGAAGAAGTTGTCTTGAATAGCTTGAGCAGTAAATCAACATTGTTACCGTTCTTTATTCCAGTTAACGTTTCGCTGTCGTCGCCTTTGTCAGAGTCTGGAAAGTTAAAACCAAATACAATATTTCCTCCCAAACGCCAAAACAGCCCACAAGTTATAATTCAACATAAGAGTAAATACGAAACTCTTCCATTGGCTCTAATTAGGTCCAGCGATATCGTTTCCATGCCACACTCACCGAAATTATCAGGTGTCTCAGGGCTTTGTGGCACATGACCAAGAAGATTTCGAAATCTAATGTTTGCTTGTGTTTGCTGTTCATCAATAAACATTAATGTTAGGAGCTTGTTTCAGGTTGTAGTAGAATATCTCTTATACATGAGATTATTTTTATGACGATAATTTTCGACCATCCTGTAATGCAGTTCTATGTATAATACAATGTAATGATAACTTAATCGTTCTTGGTAATTTTTGAGAACTTCTGTACCACAACTTTACTGGTTGGCATTCGGTACGTTAATACCTTCTTCGGACCTGCAATATGTTTACATACTGCATTAATCTTACATCAATCAACAATGGTCGAGTAACTAACCAAACAAGCAACTAAGGAACACAACAGAATAACACTGTACTTCTTAGACGAATGAAAGCTACTGTAAGCGTGACATGATATGCGACAGTATCACAAACAACCCCTATGTGATAAGCCTCAATGCTTCCATGAGCTCGTCTTTGATGTTTAATTCGGGGGACAGCCGCTTTATCGCTTAGTTGTCTATAATTATCGTCTAACTATCATAACTCAGTTGTCAATCTCTTTCATTTTCTTATCGTGGAATTCAAATTTACGTTCCGGCCCTATGGTTGCAAATCTTAATGTACGCAGATGGATTAGCTGAATTTTTACTGCTACGGCTTTTTTTAGAAACTCCAAAGAAAACGTTCAAGGTCTTGGGACCAATGAAGTTAACTTCAGCTAGTATTTTACACATCACAAGTTACTCCTGAATTGAGCCACTCGTCGGTTTCATGTCTATATTTGCTGTTATGATATAGACGTAGAAAGCCACCAGAAGGTTGCTCTTACCAATGATGCCCATTTTCATCTCTTCCCGATCATTCTCTGCAATTGAGCTCTCCTAAAAGTGTGAGCACTCACTGAAGCAGAAAATAATTTATAGGAGCATCTAGCACTTTGTTCATTACGTATTAAAGGATTGAGCTCGAAGTTCCTAATCTCTACGAGTCTTTTAGTTGCACTTAGAAAAGGTTGAATACACTGCAAAAATAACAACACGCTAGTAATTTCCACGTTTCTTCTTCTCTGAACCTGGGCTTCACTTGTTTAAGATTCTTTTACTGCTGTGCCAACCAGGTTGTTTATTTATTTATTTAAGAGGGCGTAAACAACAACATGTTCACGCAACAGACATTCGCATAATAGTTCAAAAACAATTCCAAACGAATAACGCTTTCACAAACTCTAACTGTAACAACACTAAACAAGCATAGGTAGAAAAAAAACTCTTGAAAAGGGATTGAAAAAAAAACTCGAGTCAAGAAGCCAATGAGCAAGCTCTCGCAGTAGCTAATTTTTTGAACGTGGAAAGAGACATTCGCAAAATATCATGACTGAGAAATTTGTTTACTTCTGGAATATTGTTAGATGGAAAGTTTTTTTTGTTGGAGTGACGCTTCGACTGAATCGTCTTCTTCAGATTCCTGAAAGTGGCCCACAGTTCGTTATTTGTGATCGAGACCGTTAAACGTCTCCACCAACTCTGCCACTTTTCGACGTTACCCCAAGCTTGCTACTGCAAATGACCCCATGACGAAGGATAAACCAGCGCATTTCCCAGCGCTATTGCGGAAAGTCCGCAGCTGACTGTCGTTGCGGACAAGTGAGCATCACTTGAGTGTCCGCGTCTTATATTATCTACAGTCTACAGCTCGCATAACAATATGTAAGACAAGAAGTCAATAGTTACCGACAAGCACTCTCTCTCTCAAGAACACGCTAGTAATATTAGGTTGTACGGAAAGAACAAAGAAATCTATTATCACGAGTCGAACATGTGTCAATTTTGTTGAAAATTTTATTTGAACTCACTATCAATCAATCTTGTTCGACCACACAGCGCCATCGCTCCGAAGGAGATTGGTCGAAAAACTCAGGAAAATTTGAGCTCAGAAGTCGTCGATACCCTCCTCGATGTCTTCTCTATCTTTGGATTTCTTTCCCGCAAAAGAGGACTGGAGGGTTTCGGTTACGTGGTAGTCGCTCGTTGGCTTCTCATAGCTCTTCTTGGAAATGTATGGTTTTGCATTGTTCATAAGGAGAAGAATTTTGTCGCTCCCGTGCTGGCGACTGTTGAGTTCCTGATCAGAGAAAAGGACTGACAAAGAGGAGAAAGAAGAAAGAAAGAACGAAAAGCATACAGACGAACACAGGAAAAAAAGAAGAAATGGATAAAGTTTGTGGAAAAAAAACAAGAAATTATGTATAATCCTCGGTCGCGTAAAAATCATGAGGTAAAGAACGAAGTGTGAAAGTATGGTTTTCCAGGTACTCAGACACATGGGTCACATGGCATCACAATGGCCTATAACATTGTTGCTGCTGGTGTTTGGGTTGGTCACCATCGTTCTTCCTCAGCATAGCGATGGCAATACCTGGGACTTCGAAATTGCGAGCAGCGAAAGAGTATGTGAAGTAATTTTGTGTTTGATAGACAAAGCTTCCGTTAGAAGAACGGCTTTACAGAGTCGAGAAGCTGTACTGCAGCACTTCACTCTACTCTACAATAAGAATAAAGGGACCAATGTAAGTGTCGTACCAATACATCCAGCAGGATATGACTACTGGGGAATCACGGATGACACGAATCGTTGGGCTCGACGAAAGGTGAGGGGTACAATTAAGTAAACAAGTGCACAAATTCACTTCCATAACGTCCAGGGCTATTATATATTTTTTTTCAGAGGCAAGGTGAGAAGATAATGATCTCGAAAAAGACCCAGACAATCCTCTCTCAAAAGAACCAGTATATTTCAAGGTAATGTTAACTGTATTCGATTAATCTGTTAAGTTAAGCATGCGCTACTGGATGTGCAATGCCTGTTATTGGAAATGGTCCTACTGCATTTGGAGGAGTTGTCTCCGATAACATTTACTTTGAAATAAGTTCCGACGCTTGTCCACAACTGACTATCACCTGCACTGGCGGTGGTTTCGCGGCCATTGAAGTGAGCTCGGACTTCGAGGAGGGTAGCATGGTTAGTACGTTTTCTACCTTATCAAAATCGAAATTGCGGACTCAATACAGAGAGATAGAATTATTGCAGTTAGCTGGAGAATTCGGTGACGTCGTAACTGCCACCCATACTTTACCATGTGAAGAATATGGCTGGGGAGCACCTACACCAGATTTGGCGCCTCACGGAAACGCCTTCACGTGCGATGGTATGTTGAAGATAGAGGGATTTGTAGACATGCAGCTTATTAATGTTTTTTTTTTTGGCCAAAAACTCTGGTTATTCAAGGTAGCCCACAGAATAAGCATAGAAACGTGTACAATCCCCTTATCAAATCATCAAAGTCGATTTTGAACAAATTAAGAGTATAGGCGTGATTCCTTAGTGCGTAGGCTCCACTCATAACATGGGAACTTCAAACAGCCGGGTGAAAACGGACCAGCGTCGCGTCGCGACGTGGCACTTTGCCTGTCTGGTGCACTCCGCAACCGATAGTGCCTCCCCGTTGATTTTTTGGCCGTTTCAAAAATACAAGACCACTTCTTTACACGTCCGCGACAACGTGCACGACCGGTCGAGCACGCCCTATTTAACGTCATATCTTGCTGAAACGTTCCTAATTAGCTTATTCCCAAGTAGTAATGTACTAACAGACATACAAGTTCTCTATACATGCAATGGGCAAAGCAGACATTTTCTTTAATTTTTTCATTGGTATTTCGAACTGCGACAGCTAAAAGATCAATGAACTTTTAGAAAAACCCTGGCAGTAACAAACCTATAAACAACAAACATGTGATTGTAGTATCAAGAATTACGACCGAGAAGATAATGTTGATGAAAGAAATAGCGTTCTACATGGAACGGAAAAATTACTAACCCGTGGGACCACGTGCACGACCACGGAACCCAAGCGTGCAAAAGCCCACGCGGCGGTTCGCTCAAAATCGGCTCTGTCGTGAACGTGTTAGTAAATGAAGATTCATTAAAAATAACGCTAGATTGGGGGCTTAGTAATTGGCAAGTCTTCCGTTACAGGTAGCTGCATCAAATAGACTATACATCATACAATACTGTGGATTATATTACGTGAATCGCTAGTACCCATCTCCTCCCTCTCTCAGGAAGTAGTCTACATAAGTCCGTCGGTGGTCACAAGTTGGCAATTGTTTGCGCAGATCTGCCAAAATGTCGCTGCTTTCGAGTTTTTTGTAGAATTTAGATACAGATTGCATTAGGGGAGCTCAAAAATGTTGATTTTATGGAGCCGAAACCGTACTGTTGTCGACGGACTCTCGTGGGTTGCGGCATTGCCTTGACATAATATGTATGTATCGCTGAATTGATCACCCATTCATGGTGCGGAGTGTGTTACTAACACTCGGCAATAACCTTTCTTGTTCAAATAATAAGGAAAGATATCAGGGCACAGCATCATTTTGTCCCTTCCTTAACTGGAGAACTGCAAGATCCGCACGCTTCCACCAGGCAAAGTGCTGACAATAAAGCTGTGGTGAATCTTCACAGAAGTCACGACATTTACGCTTCGAGCAGTAGAAGCCATTAAGACCGAACCTCTTTGGCTACAGAGGAGCAACCTGATTGAGAATGAGAACTCATGGGAGCGGTTTGATGTTTGTCCTCAATTTGCTGTAATCCCTTGTCATGTTTTCGACATCGAATTAGATCCCAGCGGCTTTCTGGTGTTCTACGTATCAAGTGAGCCTTCAGCGTTCTGGTGTTCTACGAGTCAAATGAGCCTATTTGTTGTTTCTCTGCTAATGCTTCTGCTGTTTCCAAGCACATCTCAGAGGATCGGTGCTGATGCAGACATCCCTTGGGGTAAACGTGCCTACTTTATGGATGAGGTATAGTTCGATGATCTCCTGTAAAACATCTTTGGACCGCGAATAGATGGCAAAATATGGGTCCCAATTAGACGTAGATACTGTGCTTATCATGACTTTCGAATAAAACCACATGGACATACGATAGGAATGTCATATTTGACCACTGACGATCTGCTGGCTGTGAGTTGTACGATGGAATGCAAAAATTTGGGGAGTGAAAACATGGGAATGCAGCATGATGATGGGCAAAGTAGGGACAATTTCTGCCATATGTGTCCTCCAAATCTTGAGTTAATTAAGCGATAATCACATTATTGGCGAGGTGGTCTTATATTTCTGAAACGCCCAGAAAATAGGAAGAAATTCATAAAAATTGTTGAAAATCGTATTTTATCGTGGGAGCATGGAATTACAAGCGTTTTCATGAGGGAAGTCCGATGGTAGCAGCCATAGAGCCAGCAAACCACCAAGAAGCGCAAAACGCTCAATTTGGGGTGGTATATTATTTTTGAAACGAACTGTATAGTTCAAGGAGTCTAGCTGTACAGGGTGCGGCAAAAGTCTTTGGACAAGCATAATCGCTCGCTGAAAACATACGGAAGAGCAACCTCCGAAAAATTAATGGTAACTTTTTGTTTATAACCAAGTTATGAGTATAAATATTATTTTTAGTATCAAGGTCCGTTGCTCTCGTAGGTATACAGACTTCGGGAAGTCCAGGTGAGACGTGGACTCTGGCGCGCAGTTACTCAAGGTCGTTTTCCCTCCACCACTTCTCTATCTACATATTTGCAAAGAGGTCCCAAATTCCTTTGGGAGTTTGTAGAAATCTTCCACTATGGAACCTAGAAAAATCTCCAGAAAATTTGGAAAATACGTAGGATATCTCTAGGTGAGCTTCGATTTTGGCAGCGGTCAAAATTTTTGCCAACATACACGGAAATTGCGCTTCCATAGCTATTTTCGCCGGTTTAACGACGATTTCACTGCTGTTTTTTGTAATCGACTTGCTAGTTCGCTCTTTCCTAATGTATGCATGCTATCTTGGGATTTATAAGACGATGAAATTGCCTCCTAAAGTATTTTTCTGTACTATAGTGAATATTTTTCTCTGCTATAAAGATAGGGATAAATAATCGCCTGTCGAGGTCCTACATCTATCTTGGAAGATTCCGTGGTGTTTTGAAAATCCTACGGGACAAGGCTTTCTCGACATCACACGGAATTAGGATCCTGTTCCGAAACTTTGGAGAGGACCCGAGATGAATTTGACTTCATCAGTGTGCGCACCGGGCCAATGCCAGTGGCCGGACCAAGGGGTGCGCATCTTCCATTTTCCAAGCCCGGTTCGCTACCAGTGAAGGAAATTTTAGGATGAAAAATACTATTTATGTTTACAACTAAACTGCCAAGTTATAACAACTGCCGATTTTTTCAACTTCCTCTTCCTCATGTTTTGAAGATCAATTATGCTTGTCCAAAAACTTTTACCCCACCCTGTAAATGATAGAGCCCTCAGTGGCGAGCACAAGGATGGCAACTTTTGGTTTCCCGTACATAACTTCCGACACCGAGGTTTAGATCTGAAATTGTTATCAGAGTCGCACTCAGAGCAAATGGAAGCGAGCTAACACCGCTTCATTTCGTCCTTTTTTAAAGTTTCTGTTGGGCATTGTGAAGACTACGTATTGAATAAAAATATTCCTTCTAATTGAATATTTCGCTAACAGATGCAAGTAAGTAGGTTCAACTTACAACAGAGGGCAGATAAAATCCATGACGATCATGGGATTTCTCCACAATTAGGATAATTTGAAAAAGTGTCGGAGTGGAGTCATAACGAAGCATTCCGCAGCTACACCTGGCAGTTGAACATTTCGCTCGTTCTGTCCAAAATGTTTGGCAAAGAGTCCGTAATCAATCTCTAAATCTTAGCTTACTTCTCGAAAAAAATATCATTCCGTAAAGCGATTACATCCACAAGGCAACACTTTTTTGTGCAACGTGCAGGAACCAAGTATCTGAATCCCAGCAAAAATTATTTTATCCCTATTAAAGTGAAACAATTAGAAAAATGGCAAAAAGATTCATCAGGTCATCAATGTTTCCATAATAGCAGCGGAAAATTGCAGTGGAAACTATAATCCCGCCAACAACAACGTCTACAACAACGGCGGCGACAAGCACGACCCCAGTCCCAACCACCACCACGATTGTCCCTACAAGCACGACCACA
>KN727998.1:0-22547 GCA_000816745.1 Ancylostoma duodenale | reverse complement strand
GACTCCGCCCACCCTGCACAGGTTTCGCGCGCGGCGATCGCAACGCCGCAACGCAGCAAAAGCTGAAAGTGGGCAAATGGAGGCGAAAAATCGTCGGGAAAAAAAGGGATAGGATAGGGACAGCCAAGAAAGAAGCAAATTCTCAGGATTTTTATGCTTTTACAGCGATTTATCCAGGAAACTGCAAATTTTCAGTAGGGCTGCGCCACCGAGAAAACGGTTCAAGAATTTTTTTTTTGCAGATATCTCCCTATTATTAGATATACATATAGACTTATACAGGGAGGGCTAGAAGCAGTTATATGTATAACGTTTGCCGGATTATTCCTCTCATTATTCCTCTACAGTAGTGATATGTCAGGTTACACTTGAATGGGCTAGATTTGCTCTATTTTCTGATCACAAACCAGCCCTTGAGACTTGCGAGATAACGAGAAAAATTTATCGGGAATTTCTTCTGCACATTTTCGGTGCCGGCAAATGAATGCACTGATTAAGCCCGCAGTGTTGGAGCAAAGCAGCTAGAAAAAAAAAACTTTAGCAACAATTTTGGGTGGGATATAAACCTCGTGTTCATGAGGACGTTTATGGAATGTTCTTTCAAAATTCAAAATCCACTCAAGAGTGGTGTTTGTACCGCACGAATCCTGCTCAAACCTTGTATTAAGATTACTGATACTGATCTTCCTTCAACTGTAAAACGAGAATGGAATTAATTGATTTTGGGAGAAGATATTGATCCGGAATCCTCTGAACCCCAAATTCACCCTAGGATTTAAGGATTTAGGGCTAAACACCGATTCAAAGGATTTTCACCAAACAGTGTGTATTGAAACCACGAAAACAATGTGCATTTAAACCATGTAACCAATGTCCTTCGCACAAACTTGTCTTGAATTGTTTGTTTACAATGGGGAGGTAGGTTTTTGCTAGGTCAAAGGAGACTTGGTAATTTTTTTCTGCTGGGACTAGGTTTGCTCCGAACTCTGATAACATTAAACATTGAATTCATTTATTTTTCCTCATCTCTTAGCGAATTAACGCTTCATATCTTCTTCAGTATAAAAAAATCAATACAATTGAGAAACACATTCGGTGGCGTTCGAGCGACATTATATCCAGTAACCACGCTTCCAGGCATTGGAGATGTCTGCGAGGCATTTCTGACACCTCAGCATGCGCTGGGTGCGAACATCAATCAATTAAGTGGCTAAAGAATGCGTATAAAAAAGAATGGGACTTGAAACACAAAAACTTAACCTGGCGTGAACTGGTCCATTCATGAAGATAATCACAGTGGGATTTAACTACTAGCTAAACCTAAGCTTAATTTTTTAAAAATGTAGATCAAACTGAATTTAGTCCTAATTTAGACCAAACTAATCTTACTGGCTCAATTTGAGTTGAACACTTGCAACATACTGTGTGTTCAATACTAAATCGCACTAAAATGCTTTTTCTGGCTTCGTTTTTCCGCATTTCTTCCAATTCGAGCAATTTCCTCTTCGTAGGATGCAAGCCGACGCAAGCGGTGAAGTAGGCGGAGTCGGAGGCGCACGCAGCGCAAGGCTCCTGCAGGAGCTGCCAGCGACAGCGCAGCTCATGAGCTGGCAGCTAATGGGCGCCGCACCCACTAATTGCGGCTGGCGGTACAGGTGTGGGTACCTCATTGTATACACCCGGTTTGAGTTTCTATTTTAATCTGTGATTATCCACTATTATTCTAACATTTTCAGATGCTGGGGTGGAAGGAATGCGTACACATTTGGGAAGGAGCATTTTCTTAAATAAAGTGAATATCTCTGATATATGTCTATAATAAATCTTCTGCCAGTCTTGAGCTTCACTCGGCAAACTCCAGCTGCGGACGTGACATGTGCAGCGGATATCCAGTCTCCAAGTCCTCCTGGAGCTCGAAATTGAGGGCGTCGAGGCGGCGACGTATACGTCTTTGGCGGAGGATGAGGAAGATCTGAAAAGAGCACGATAATTTTAAATGATAAATGAATGGGGACTAAATGACACTTTGAATGAAAGAATTAGACACAATTTATGTGAAATCAGTGAAATTTATTATTATGTTAATTCAAAAGAACAACTTACAGCCGAAACGGCAATCAACGCTATGAAGAGCAGCGTAATCTTGGACCAGTGCTAATACGAGGCCGGATACGGTTGCTGAGAGAGGGTTCGCCGTCGTAGTCGTGCTCCTTTGCCTAGTGGAGGAAGTCGAGAACGATGGTGTGCTGCGACATGCTGATAAATCTGAAAATTATGAACTTGATAATACTTAAAATTGTTAAGTTATTGACACACACACATCAGAGTGGCAGTGATAGGAGTAATCAGGCGTGAAGGAGTGAAGGTGGAAGAAGAAGATAGATGAAGATAGAGGATGAAGATAGATTGGGAGAAGATTAATCAATTGACTGGCTCTGGGATTCTCCGCCCCTGACGTATCCTGAAGGCACGCGCTGATGCCTGCACAATGCACCTGCACCTGAAAGGTCAGAGTCACGACGCGGACATGACAACTTAGGGAGGGAAAAAATGAGATGGGTAGGTGATGGTAAAAGTTTGAAAGTGTTTAGAGACAGTTTACGGTAGTTGTCTAGCGGTGTTTATGTATTAAGAACATCTCGGGTTCGATCGCCACAGGAACACAATTTTGCAAAAGGGAATTCTGCATTTGCAACCAGTCATTAGTGACGCATGTGTCTGTGGCATACTCCACTACGTATCATGAAAGTGTGTATATGTTTGAGGGGCACTATTCAACTTTACTGGCCCCAAAATCTTCAGAAATTTTTTTAGCCGAAAACTTCGCCTAGGGGGGTTATTTCAGGTGCTGAACACTAATATCGTATCCGTTTTGTACCGTAACCCCATTTCTGTAGGATTAAGGTAGGGTAAGAGTAAATACGGTACCTCACAGAAATTGCTCAAATTTTGCACAGGGAGGGGGCTATTTGGGGTATTTGGCTGAACACGAATATGGACTTTATTTCGCATGCCCCCTTCATTTTGCTTGCAAAGTCGGCGTATTTTCCCAATTTCCTACTGTGTACCTACCGTATCTGTATGAAAATGAGGTTACGGTACAAAACGGATACGATGTTCGTGATCAGCGTCTTCAACAATCCCTCCATACAAAATTTGAGCGAATTCTGTGAGGTGCCGTATTTAATCTTACCCCGCCGTAACCCTACAAAAATGAGTAATGGTACAAAACGGATGCGATATTCGTGCACAGCACCTCAAATAACCCCTCTAGGCGAAGTTTCGGCCAAAAAATTTCCCTGAGGATTTTGGGGCCAGCAAAGTTGAATAGTGCCGGATGAGCTGCCCTTCGGCATCCTGTGCAAACATGCGCTCCGTTTTCACTTTTTAAAGGACGCCTTGTGGACGAGTTGCCACACTATGGGAGACCACCACGATCGCTGGGCGGGGCTTCTGGTGTTTATGCATGTTTCTCATGTCCATGTGGTTCTAACCATAGCCGAGTATTACAGCATGTTGAATTGTACATAAATTCAGATGTCACATTATATCTCCTGATATCCTATCGTTTAGATCATCGATGGCGTCTAGGGATGATGATAGACGTCTCTTCGAACACTTCGTCATTGCTGGTCTGTCAGAGGTATGATTCAGAACTTGAAGGATTCTATAAAGATCCACCTATTAATAATGACTTTTGACTTTTTCTTCTTTTTGTTCTTAGTTCCTACCAAGATTCTCGTCAGCACATTCTAAGCTAGGCTGTGTCGTTGTTTCTTTCTTTATAAGTTATTTTACAAAGCTTGTTTATGCTCGCTATTTCTGTCCATGAAAAAATCTAAAATCAAACTTATGGTGTGGATCTGCAGTAATTCACTGTTTTTGGAGATCGACCCTAAAAGATTCCGTACTTTTCAGTATACTGGCGAGTATATAGAAAAAGTTGAAAACCTTCGTGAAACTCAGTTTATAGAGAAAGAAGGGACCTTCAGAGAATAGTATGACTCCCAATAAATAAGTTATTAAATAATATTGTTGTGCAGATGGGAACTTATGATGAGTAAGAGGTCAGGACGCCTCCGTCATTGCGCGGTTCGCGTTTTTGAGGTATCAGGTTTTTGGCCGAATATTAGTCATATAAGTCATTCATTGTTTGCAACCACCAAGTGAATCACAGCCATTAAATCGTATGCGTAGACAGTGTGAATATGTATTTTGTAACATGTGTCACCCTTCTTTCAGAGACCTCAAGCTTCCGGTTTTTCTTTTTTTGAAGCTAGACGTGTAACGATTGTTCACCCTTCATATTTGCGGCTCGCTGTGGGTTGAAGGAAGAGTTCATTTCGCAGAAAGTGCCCTTCTTTTATTTATCCTTCATCAAAGCATGATGAACTTTGTTGTTGGTAGCGGTTGTTTCGAATAGATTCGGGATTTGATGGCATTTTAATTTGATTCATTAGCATCTATCGCGAATGAGGTTAAAAAGCTTAAGAGAGTCCTCATACTATAAACTTCGGGGATAAAAAGAATAGAAACTGTTGGAACTTGTCTAACAGTTCCATTAGTATCAGTCAAAGGCGGAGCTAAAAGCATTAATTCTTTTTCTCTTCTCTTTCCCCAACGAACTGTTGATGTTTAGGAAGCCCCACAGCAGGCTGCTCCATCTACCCAAGAATTCGGCTATCGAAACAGTTCACCACTTGCCCCAATTACTGACATCTGTGTCATTTTTCCAAGTCTTGGAGAGACGGTATGTGTCTGCTGTTCTTTTTCTCGAATTGGTTCAAAGAAAGTAACAAAATTATTCCAATAGGCTCCCGAAGGATACGAAATCATCGAGACTACTCAACTAGGATATCCAGCAGATTTGAACCATGGGTCGATACGGATGCCAAGTGTATTTCTTTGCTATCGAAGAGGCTATCACAAGCCACCTTTACTTGATATTGGATTGATTGAATATGGTCAGTTTGTGTCCTTTTACTTTCGATATCCACTATCATTTCTAAGGTTTTGTCAAATTGGGCGCTAACATTGCGAAGTTGTGATGTTATAGGACGTGGAGAGAAGCCGATGGTGGACACCAACATCGTGCAAACGACTCCCTTCGGGAGGCCTGCTAATGTCAATAACGCTTCGCAGGTTATTCCTATTCTTATTCTCTACTTCTGTTTCATGCTTTGTTCATGCCTTTCTTTGAACTTCTTATTTTCCTGCTATTCTGGTTTTCCTATATTTATTGCGTGTCTGCACTGCACTTCTTCACCCGCTAAAATGTGAATATTCATCATGTTCGACAACATAGTTTTGGGGGTTTTTTAACGGATAATGGGCCTAACTTTCTCCGGCGATAAGGCTGGAAGCTCTTGCTTGGTCCTGCATAGCTGAAACTCTAATACAATATTATTTCATAAGGGCCATTTTGTTGTAGGTGAGCATGCTTCCAAGGCTGCTGGGATGGAGAAGCTTTTGCATGTAATATACTTCAAGCATTTCAGAAACCATAACTTGCAAGTGTGAGAATCATTCCAAAAACGGATAGGGCAAAAAGCAGAATGAAAATCTCAACAGCAGGTATAGAACAGTTATTGTTTGAGATCATTTGTGGGAAAGGCTTGGACTTTTTCTTTCTTGGAACGGAGAACACGGTAGTAATGCTGGCACCATCTATCTTTTAAAGAACTCACGTAGCCCCGAGTCAAAAATCCGTGACTTCTTGGAATACCAGCCTTTAGAAAGTTGTTATCCCATCATCTGGTTTTCGAAAGCTTTACAGCATTTCGTGGCATCTGATCAGGTCTAAATTAGAGATACATTTTGGAGGTGCGGGCATCCGTTAGAGAAAGAGCTCTAGTTTTATGGTTCAGATGTCATCTGATGAATTGACCTTTTAATCTCGATTGCATTATTTCGAAATAAGTACACCTGTTGAACAGTATTATTGGTCTCTGAACTTCCTTTGTGATAACAGATTTCTCATTATTATCGTCACACTCTGTTTTAGCAATGTGCTAGATTTTTGCCTTTTTAAGAATATTTTCCTGACGTATCGACGAGCAGTTCCGAGCAGTGCACCAAGTCAGTTCGTGGTAACCGACATTTGCGTCATTCTTGCCAATAAGGGGGAGATCCCTCTTCACACCTACTATAAAATCCCGAAAAACCTGAACAAGGTGATTGTTTGCTAATTCATTCTTCGAGCTATCGTCATTTAGTTCACTCATCAACATCCCTCACTTCTTGTTCCATTTTAGGGTATGGTTGGGTCAGATGTGTACATATGTTATAAAAAGTCTCAATGTTCTACAAAACGACTTGCCTATAAACCAACGGTAAGATTTATTCATTTCTCCTGGTGTATACTTCATGCCCAAGAATCTTCTTACTTCATGCCACTGAGCTTTCTTCTTCATAGGTATTGGATTATTTCCCGAAAACGAAAGGCGTGGAAAACAGAGACGACGACTTCAAGCTAGCACAAAACATAGCTCTTTTCTGTCTTCCAATGGGCGCACTTATCGAATGCTGGCCAGTCAAATGCCAACCCCCAGACAGAGTCTTCTCCACTTTTGTTTTGACTGATGAGGTGTGCCTGCTTGCTGAGTTTCCATTATTCCTGTATGATTTTAATTTTTTTTAGAATGGAACAAAGTTTTATGGTGCTTCGGTGTCATTTTTTGAAAAATACACTGAAAAATTATCAGAGGAGCAGCTAGAACAGCTGGATCTGAATTCATCGAATAGGGTGGATGAAGCCGGTGCTGTGGAGGACAGTTCAAGTAATAACGATCCTGCTGATGAAGTGAGTTGTGTGCTAACGGTGTGTGTACTTATGACTTCTATCGATGGCTACAGGAATAGTGTTTAATTCCAGATGACCTTCTACACGAATGTGGCCATATGCATTATTTCTCGATATCCATTTTTCAATTCGTTTAAACGATTTCTCTATTATATTCATAGAATATCAATAGGCGGAGGAATACACGCAGTTCCTATAGAACGATATATTTCTCATTTGGTCAGTTTTTTTTTCAGTTTTTTGATCATATATTCTGTACTAATTTGGGTGTTTTAGATGTTTGAAGTATCTTTCCCCACTCCGCGTCGTCCACACGTTCTTATGCAACTTGGTTCTGAAACCATCAGCTTTGATTCTCATGACGAAAGCCAACTGCCTCTGAATGGTTTGTTTTTGTGCTGCTTGCATTTTGGCTTTACAGTAGTAATGAGGTAAATGATTGCGGTGAGCTCATTTTTATTTTCCCTCCTTCCTTTTCCTCTAAAGATATCCTCTGAATATTCAATTCCATTTTGGTTTAGTTCCTTTACATCCAATACTAAACCTCAAAAAAGTGAATAAGGAAAGATAGCTCATTTTGTCTCTCCCTCATTCAATTATTCCTTTGGAGGCAGCACCTTGATTTTTCTTTCTAAAAATTAAAACTCTTTGAGAACAGTGACATTCTTCAAATCATTCTTTAGCTGTTGCAATGCATGTCTTCTTTGTCCTTGAAGGAGTGTCATCTTGGGTTTCGAGAGCAGATCATGACGTTTAGGATTCAAAGCTAATTTTGTTCTCAGACTTTTTACTCTGTTTTAGTTCTTCGGTTACTTTTTCCTTGACCTTCTTGTGCGTGTGTTTTGAATAGCAGCAAAAATGCTGCTAAAATAGCAAGTCTCAAAATGCTGTGCATAAAAAGCTGGTGCGAATAGCTTACTTCATCATCTCGGGATTAGTTGACATGTACATTTCCAACTTTTCTGATCGCTTCTGATTTGTCCCGAGCGGTGGTAGTTCACGTTTCATCGTTTTTGCAACTTTTTGAGAAGTTCCAGTGTAACTGCGAGTTGAGTTTAATGGGAAGTCCGAGATTGTGCCTGGATCCATCTTCTTTGAATCTTGTTCTTAAATGAAATTTATACAGAGTTAATTTCGTCACCGAGATTCAAGTTTTGATCCTTGCTTCGGATTCTGTGATTTTGCTATTTTGTTCCTTCTTTTATTCTACAGGGTGTCAATATAACGTTTGACTGCTTGCACTTCTGTAATCTCAACACAACTGAAAAATAGGAAGAACTTTCTGGGTTTTAGCATAGGGTTAGAGGTATTCATAATAACAGCCTTTGGCAGCAATACATCGTTTGTCGAGCTGCAGGACTGATCGACAAACACCTGCTATGACTTCTAGGAGAATGGAATTGCGAGCAGTTACGATCCCTCTTTAATGACATCAATTGTTCGTCATTTTGAATCATCCACTATGTTCTTCACATTTGCTCACAGGTAGAAAACTAACAGCGTCAAGTCGAGAGATCTGCATGGGCATTCCACTCTCTCATCGGCCAATCCACACTCTGCCGAACGCAATGATCTTAAGCAGCCCATTAGTGTCAATAGTATTTGGCGGCTGGCTGTATATGACCTTTAAAACGTTCCTATTTCTTCCTGAAGTTCAAACAATGTAAAAATTCTGGCACACTCTGTACTTCCATTGAAGGAGCGCAATTGTGCGATACGCTGAGAGCCCTTGGCACCGACAACCTCATTTATTTGATGATGCTTGCGTTGCTGGAGCAAAAGATACTTGTACATTCACTGAGGTTTGTGTTCTGATTTTTTAAAGGACCTTTTCAACTGTTTTTACATGTGTGGCATTCACTCTATGAGCTACAGGTCCTGGATGCTGACAGCTGTCTCTGAGAGTGTGTGTGCGCTGATGTTTCCATTCCACTGGCAGTGTCCCTATGTACCTCAGTGTCCACTTGGGCTTGCCGGAGTGCTTCATGCTCCATTACCGTTCATCGCTGGTGTTGATTCCAGGCAATCTTTTGTTTTATTGTTTTCATCGCTCTTGTTGTTGCTAGAATCAGCTGCAGTACCTCTGTCGTTTTCATGGGTTCGTTGGTAACACATTATCTTTCAGATACTTTGATCTGTACGAAGACCCACCTGCCGATGTCACTTGTTTCGATTTGGATACTGCAACAATCAGTCAGTCTGTGAATAGGTTGACTCTAAAGTTGTCTATTTTGCCGAAGAAACCGACAAAACAGCTGAAGGCCACATTGGATGATTTGTTTAGAAGGTTGGTCAGCTATTTCTGAGAGAGGCAAACTACTCATTCGCCCATGTTAATTCCAGGCTGAATAAGGAGGCGTTCGATCTCGGAAGTAAAAAGGCTGATTATGTTCCAGTCGATCGTGAATTGGTTCTCCAGAAAAAGCGCAAAGAGCTCGAGATGGCCATTCATGACGCTTTTTTAAGGTTGCAGAAAGCATATCTCTCTGAGTTGTTTCTGTCGCTCCTCCATTCCTTTACTGTTTTATTGATACACTTTCCAGGTTTATGGCGAACTTGATGCGAGGATATCAGTCCTTCCTCAGGCCGATTAAAAGTGCGCCATCCACCGTGAGCGCCACTGATACTGGGAATCTGTTCGATTTGGATGGCTTCCTCAAATCAAGGGATAAATCTGGCGTTGAATTTTTCAAAAAGTAGGATTTTATGTTTTATATTTTCCTGCTGGTTTTCTCTTTGTCGTGCAAGAAGGTTTGCTAGCCGACTATTACAAATCGATCCATCTTTTGCCATCCGAAGTAGATTTATTCAAAGCAGCGTCTTAGAGCACTAATAAAGTTGCGTAATGAGAATCTCTTGTTCAGCTCTTTTTACAGCTTTGTGTTTGGTACAAATTTTTTGGAGGAAAAGCAGTGCGACCTAAAATTCAGTAATGTGTATTATCTCCAAACGAAAATCTTCTCAATTTTCCATTTGTGCTTCCAGGTTTTGCGCAACACAGTCCTTCATCCGTTTCATCGAGGAGCGAAGTTTCATCTCCGATAAAAACACCTACAACGCGTTCTTTGATGACTGCATTGCAAAAGTTGACGCTAGTGGTGAGTGTTTGAAATTGATAATCTTCCTTCTATCCTGTTCCCGCTCCAACTATTTAACGAAATCTACTCTTTAGAAGGTAGTGAAGTGTCCCTTCTCGAAGTAGATGGAACTACACATCTTAATAATACCTCGGTGAGTCTTAAAATCAGGTTTTGATCTGCCTTTGTTTTATTACACTGAATTTAGGTGTTCATTGCTCCACCTGAACCCATCATTGATCCAGCCACAGGTCTTGAGAGAGAGTTCAAGTACGAGCGTTTCCCGCGTCAACTTGACCCTTCATTATTCCAACTGGATCATTTGAGTCTGAACCGAAACACAGATCATCATTCTGTTCCAGTCCAATATGGTATATTTTACCCATATGATTGTTATTCTTGTCTCCCATGTGTCTCACAGTCACCGCATTCGTTGCTTCCATTCTAGAGCATAATCGTTGTGCCGCAGTACGAACCAAACCTGAGATCAGGTCTTCGATGTTGGCAGCCACGAACTCTGTTCGGACGAATCCCTTGCACTGGCCGAAAACACTTCTCTTTTATGCATACTCTTTATGGTTTATGCAGCTTCCTAGTCTCATCGCGATTGCGCCAAACAAGAAGAAAATCCTTCTTCTTGCTTTCCATGTGAGTGGATTGGTTTATTCTACTATGTTTGATGAGTTCAGAATTTCGCATGCTCTACATTAGAAGCCGTGTTCATACTCAGGATTTTTCCTATTCTTCTGGAATTTGAGTGAGGGACCAACTTAAAGAGCTGGGTTCCACGGAGATCGCCACAACTTTTACTTCTTCTCGCCAAATTCACCAATCTGTGGCGAAAATATTACCTACGTTGTATGTAGATATTGTAATAGTCGAGCAGTTACTGTGCTCTCGTAGCTATATTGCGGCTCATACATTCCAGTGAAACGCTATCACGATCGCTTGAAAATGAACACTGTTTTATGCACGTTCTCTCTTAGATATTGGACCGCATGGAACACACGGAGGTTTTCCCACTTGATCAAGTATGCTACCGTATCCTTATTGAATTATGTGGAGAATGTGGTGAACCATCATTGGCCGTAAAGGTGTTGCAGGTTCGTACTGCTCATTTATTGTTCTCTTTCTCAGTTGTAAAACTTTAATTTTCAGGCGATGCATCGCGCAGGTGTTGAGCAAAATGCAGTGACATACGGGATTTATCACCGAGCTGTCTTGAATGCCAAGTGGCCAACTCCTGCTAGACAGCGAGCGATTGAAGCGTGGTCTCAGCTGAGGTACCTAGTTATGTAGTTATTCAGACCTCGAGAAAAAGTGGTGAGGACCATGCATCAATGTATTAGCAATTTTCCTTTACATCGTCACCATCCTTAGACAACTGTTGATCTCATTGCTCTCTCAGTCTTTTTCGGAGCCTATGGACTTGATTTTCTGTGAAATTCGGTTTCTAACAGCAGCTTGTGTTCCTCTTCGTTCTACCGATACATTTTGTGACCACGCCGCCGTTGAAAAACTAAGTGCTGTACTTGCTACTGGATACATCTGAGAATTACTTTTAAAGAATTATAGGAAGAGAACCCTGTGCATATTAAACCAAGTTAAACTTTAGGCTTTACGTGCACGCTATGGTGAAATTCAAAGCATGTATCAGAACGGACACTCACAGTCTGTGTCCACCAACGACAGATTCTCATTCTGTGAGCGATGGTGGGTATCATAGTGACAAAACAGCAGAAGAGAAACGTATGGTAAGAATTTTTATATTTTGCATCTAATCAGGCCATTTTATTGATGTCCATTCTACCTATAACGTACAAATCGACTTTGAAGGAGGCAATGGAATTGGAAACGAAACCCTACGTCATTTCTTATCATTCTCTTCAGGACAACAACGAAACGGATCCGCTCTGCTCTGGGAACGATGTGAGGGACCTCATTTTTGGGAATAGATAACATCATTGTTTTCTCTGGTTTATCAAACATTCCTGTAACTAAAAACTATGTTAAGGAAGATCCGCTAAGCAAAAACAATCCTCTGGACCCACTCGGAGCGTTATCCACACCAGAGACACCCAAAGTAAGTCTTTCAGCAACTGTTCAGCTTCGCATCTGAATGTAAACAAACGTTTTAGGTTCCTCCAAGCCAGTTGCCCATGAGTCCGAGCAGAGCGAAATTCATGGCCGATTTGGAATCAACGCCATTTGCCAATGAATACAACTCGAAAGCAGAAAACAAGGTAAAAACGGTGTTCTGTATTCTGCTCCAGCAGAACTCGGATAAAACTGGACTTTGTTTCGTTTCCTACTTTTTGATACTCATATGTTTTTTACCTTGAAGTGATTCATTTTTCCATTGTTTTCAACTGCATTGCTGAAGTTCGAGTTTTCTTTCACTTCAGACACCAAACAAGTCGCTCGGATGGCTGAAGGGGATAACAAACAGCCCTATACTGAAGATGATTCGGAGTCAAACTTTTGGTTGGTTTGTCTATGACACCTGTCTGTAAAACAGTCTTGACGAATTCAAAGATGACATCGAGACGTAATATTCGGTCAGGCACTACACGCTAACATTTTCATTTCCGAAGGCTCTTTGGGGGGTGTGTATCATCATGAGAAGAAATGAGGCGTTACTATCCTGCTGTGACTGGCGCATTCAGTCGAAGCACCAATCACGGTAGCCTGTCTACATCCTATTCCCACCTCACGATCATACAAATCTCTCCTAAAAGGCTCTTCATACAACTACACGACTTTAACAGCCGTTTTTTTTTCAATTCATTTGTTACCATTACATTGACTAATCTAAAGGGGAAAAGTCACAAAAGGGGCTACCCATATGGCATGTTGTATAAGAGATGCTCACACATTCGCTCTTAAAGCTCTTCCAAATTCTTCTTATATGAGTTCATCGGTGAAATTAAACAATTCTTGAAAATAATTTTGTTGCATATGAAATGTGTGTTCAGAAAGTCCGAAACCAGTGGACAACGACCCTCAAAATCTAACAATGAGCCCTAGCCTTCATTCGCTCGTCAACCAAGTATGGAAAGGATATGACGATGTCCGCATGGACGGTATGTGCCCGCCGGTTTAGACGATATCTCTGAAAATAAATGAAGCAAGGACAATTCATAGGAACATTTCATTTTTAGCCGTGTCTTCCAAACTAAAGCTGGGAGTGACGTCATTGGTACGTGAAGTCAAGAGTCTGAACCGATCGTATCGTGAAAGAGGCAGCGGAACGCTTTTTGGCGACGATTCTGTAAGTGTGGGGAATTATTCTCTTCGCTCACTTGGGAAAGACTCTGAAAAGGGATTGCGTACCTTTTGCTTCTATAATTGCTCACAGGATGACGAAGCCGTTGACTTGGCGGAAGACGATCCTGCGTATCAGCTTGATTGTGGCAAGGCAGATTCTATTCTCAGTGATGACTGGTGGTTAAAAGAGGTTGGTTGGCTGAACACTACGAAAAAATTTCTTTTAATACCCACTGGTTATGACACTGGTTCAATTACCGTTGTGTAATCGTTTAATGAAAGAACTTCAAACATATTTCCCTTTGTCATTGCCGCTCTATACGGTGGGATTTTAAGCATTAAATGTACCTTCTGCTCATCTTCGTGCCACGATTACATAGGCATAGATGCCTATTGCCTTCTTAATGGCACTAAATCATTTGTGCTCATTCAAGCACAAATCATATATTTTGCTCATGCTTTGCCTCCTCACGCTTTCCATGCTATTTACGAGCTCAACCATCTCTCTAAATTTGAGCAGTTCCATGTACAAGTAGTCATATGGGCCTAGAAGCATAAATTTAGGTCCAGAACATTGTGATTAACTGTACTAATACGTTATCTATCTTCCATCGAAGAGTTTTGACACTCGTACCTCTGTCACCTTGCTTTAGGATGCTTTCCGCTGCTTTTTGTTTGTTTGTTGCTGAACTTCTTACATGTATGCAGGTCTCCAGATGTACGCCTGAAGATTCATAACTGCCATCTTTGGCAGTTGGCATCTATATATTGACGAACATCCATTTATCTAGCAGCCTAGCTGCAAACAAACAATTTCAAACTTATTTTTTAGACCTATGACCCGCAAGAAATTTCTTCTGCTAGATTAGAATCCTAAAACACGCTATCACAGGGCTGGTCTCTGCCAAAGATATTTCGGGTTGGAAGTGTAAACGTTTTCCAGTGGGAGAAGTTTCTATTCTTCTATGGTATAGGTCCTCCCTCTCTCGAGCATCATCTTATTGCCGATTCAGGACTTCACATTATTTGTTTAATATTGGGATTGAAGCCGAGAAAAATTAGCGGAGCTTTATTCTCTTATCCAGTGAAGAATTTACCTGTATTTTTCGAATTATTAGGTGTTCCTGCAACTACGTCGGAACGAGATGCGCAAAATTGAAGCGGAAGAGAAGAAGGCGAATCCCTACTCTGGTCCCGAAATTTTGGACGTAACAATTTCAACTTGTACACCGTGCCCAAACTGTCGAACAATGATCTACGACGAGGAGATTATGTCTGGTTGGAAAGTGCGTTTCTATACTTTTTAACCCAATTCTTAACTGTGAATTAAAGATGAACAGTGTTGTTCAATATTCCCTTGAATAAGGTCTTAGAATCATTCAAGGAAGTCTTCTTGGAGAGGCCCTCTCGGTGTCCCTTGTTTATTCCCTAGATTGAGTTTGAATTTTTAGGTAGACGATCAGAACTTGAATACAATCTGCCCGTATTGTTCCTCTGAAGAGACAGACCATGGTTCAGAACGAAAAGGGGTAAGGAGGGTTTGTTTAATTTTTTCCTGTTCAAAAAACATTTTGCTCCACTAGGATTAAATCTTGCTTCCTTCTTTTTTTAATATAATTTTGGTCATATTTTTCTTTTTCAGTTTTGGCAACAATTTTAATTGGTAATGGTTGTGGGTTTCATTTGTTTGCTTATTAGCGCATCTATACAGGTTTTCGCGCCAAGGTTAACAGTGCACATGGAGTGGAGGGATCGGCCCACGGCGAGCTGGTATAAACCAAGTTCATTTGAGACTGATACTGAGGTGCTTAGCTTTCATCGTTTCCGTTAGATGAAGCACATTATTATTTCATCTACAGAGCAACGCAAACGAATCATGTCCTGAGACAGAGGATGTCAGTGTTTCCTGTGTTAGTCCTCTAGTGCTTCGACGTGAGGTGGAGACTCTACTAGCTTCTGACCTACACGCATTGAAGGTATTAGAGAAGTCAATCTATTCTCAGTAGTGAAGAAATTCGTTGTTTCCAGGATCCCAAAATTATGAGCACTCACCCGGTCGTCTTCTGGAATCTAATATTCTACCTACGACGACTTTCCTTACCAACTCATCTTTATACGTAAGAGATTAGCACTGAAGATACCACTGAAAACTAAAAAAGAAACGTTGTGCTTTCAGTTGGATATCTCCTCGTAATCATGTGAGATGTGTATATGACCGACCACTAGATCACTCGGGGCCCACACCCTTATACCTCGTTAATCCGAACCACAAGGTCGGCTTCTTCAAATTGAATTTTCTTCAAACCTGTTGCTTAATTTTATTTTGTTCGCATTTTAGTTCATACCTTCGGAGAAAGTTGCAAGCCGCTCTCTAGGAGTTTGGCGCACTGTGACTCAATCGGTGCAGGACAACAAGCTCTTCACGGCGATACAAACTCTAATCAACGACAGTCGAAGAGTCACAGAAAACGGCCAAATTGCACTCGGACCCCATTTCCCAGTTTTCAGGTGAAGGCGATCTTTGTTTTCTTCTTATTTAGAAGAAATTTTGTTCATTGTCGTGGTCTTGATGCTCTCGCATATTACCGCTCGGGTTCTATCGAAGCGCACTAGGGCGTTTTATCATCAAGGTGGACGGCTGTTCTTGCTTTTTTTCCTTCTCACCTCAGTTTAAATATGGATGCATCGCTTTCTGAACTTAGGCTTCCTGAATAATTCGAGGGGCGGGCATACGTGTGAAATGTGCACTTTTTTGGAACATCCCGAGCGTTTTTTTTTCATGCGTCTCGCTCAAAATAATACAAGATGAAGGAAAGTACATTCCCCATTCATTAAACTGATCACTTGGTGTAGTAATCAAAGAGTCAAGCAACCCGTCTGACTTATAGCCCGGTTCGGATAAAATGAATTTGTTAACATAGTGCCCAGTGATGTAGTTACTTTTGGTGGCAAAAAGGAAAATATCAAAAGTCACCATCTATTAAGTTTTCAGCGACGGGTCAAACAACATGGGAAAAGCTATTAAGAATTATGTAATTCTAGGTTGTTCTCTTCAATTTCAATGTAGTGGGAGGAATATTAACCTAATTGTTTATTGTTGAGAAACCTCCAAACTTCGTAGACAACTCTGCGATTTTCAGGGACATACAATTCGCGAGTTTGGACATGTTTGGCCGAGCCTTGTTGCGGGACAGCCTCGACAAGCAGTACGCTGAGGAGCACAGCAAGCTGCCGCCGCGCATCATGTGCATCATGCCACAGCAGGACAGGCCGCAAAGTTTGGTGCAGCGCGCTTGTCGCAAGGTGTTCCTTCCACTGGATCTGTTCTGATATTCACGGGTTTCCAGCAGCAGCAAATTGCTGATGTGAAAGGTTTACCAGTTGCCATGTAAGGTCCTACGGCTTTTTTATGTATAGGATCTGGACATCTGACATTTTGATGCTACATGTAACTGATTGACTGGTGATGGTGCTGGTTCTCTTCTTGTGATTTCATTCTCATGCAATCTTGTGAATCTCTTTACGATGCATGACTTTTGCCACTAGATTAGCCCTGCTGTGCACATTTGTTTTAATAATCAACTAGTCTATTAATGCTGATGCGTGTTTGATGTTTCGCTTAGGGCGACTTCGGTCCGCATTGCGGGAAGCACTCGTGCTCTTGTGATTTTGTTCTCTGGTCTCCCATAGTTGTGGTTTCCTTGTTAATCCCTGGTTCAAATCTGATTCTGCCTTCACTTCATTAGTTTCTTTCTGCTGCTGTTGTAGCACTTCCCTTCTCTTTATCACCTTCCCGTGTGCACCATCTATTGTGATAAGTGAATGAAATTGTATCTTGGAAGAATGACGTTTTGTTTTTGCAAGGTTTCATTAAACCGTACTACTGGCAAATAGGAAACGGGTCGCAGTAGAGCTTCACCACGTGATTGTTACTGCTTAGAGTCCAGTCGGACCTGCGAGGGATGTGCAGTGAGGTCCAACTGATTTCTCAAGAGGTCACCTTGGCTATCAATGAAGCAGAAGAAAAGAACTTATCTCTGAAGCGGCCTTGTTTGGGACCCTCAGAGGATGTGGCGAAAAAACCACACTTGGATGCAAATGTGGCAATAGATCCATGTGAGCTAGCTTTTTTTTTTATTTTTACGGTTTTCCTTCTTAAATTAGCACTCGTGCTCCGGAATGCACCAGGGACCACGGAAGTGTTGGAGGAAAGGTGACTGGTGTGAGAAATATGCGTAGGCGAAATTTCTCACTGCAAAGTTTTCGATTTCTCATGAATAATATTTCCTAACAGAGTCCACAACGAAATTGATTAAAATTCACTCGAACTGGTGAAATGACGTTCTGCAAAGGGTTGATTTCCATCACGAAGTTGAATCTATTAAACAAAGCGCCGTAAGGGGGCTAGAGCGACTAGAGATACGGGGCGGCACTCATAGACACCGCAATCTTGAGGCGCAGACTGTGGGGCGAAATGGCCGATTTCTATGGACGCAGACACGTTCGTTTCGGGACCCGCTATTACGTCACTGCTGGCTCTCCCACATGCGCGGGGTACTGATTTCATCATCTTCGCTGGCGGTCTCGCAGCATAGGAGTGAGGGATGTTTACAATCTTTCAGGCTGCACAATGTACGCAGCAGGAAAACCCCCCTTCCACTGTTGCGACGCTATAGACACCTCCAGAGAAGAGATGGGAGGGTTCTATGAACGCTGCAACATCTTGTAAGCTAGGTGGAAGCTGGTTGTACATAAAGCTTCATTTTAGTAGCAGGAGAACGGCTTTGTGACATGCATTCAGGGCTTCCAACCGCCTAGACTGGTATTGTGTGTTACGGGGAGTCCCAAACGCTGAAGATTCTGAGGAGAAAATACAACAGAAGTGTTCACTATAAAGAGACGAGAATTTGCATCGAAATTAGTTTGCTCTAGCAGTGGTATATGTAGGAGGGAAGTGCGTAGAGCAATGATAAGAGGCCCACTGTTCGCGAACGACCGATGGTTCGATTTCGTCCGGGGCTTGATACCAGAGGAGTCCAGGAGGCTGAGGCACTGACTTGGTATACCGGACGCCTCCCGCAAGTCACTGTACAGGCACATTCGCATTCAATGCATCTACGATGCTCTGATGAAGTCAAATATGTGGCGCATCTCTCAGACGGGATTGATTAGCGCCAACCACTTCATCTAATGCATCTTTTAGGACATTCTAGAGCATCAAGCGTTCTAGAGCAACAGGACAAAAAGAAGAAACAACTAGACAAGGAGTATAACAAAAGGTATTATTCAAATTCAGATAAAAAATAAAAGTTAAAGTGGTCGGCATTGATCAACCCCGTTTGTGGGATGCGCCATGCATTCGACTTCATCTGAGCTTCGTAGAGACATTGAATGCGTTTTCAAATTCTGATATCATTGAAGAAATTGGACATCTTTTCAATACTAATGCTAGTAAATATGATATGCCATGAATTCTGAAATCCAACGATAAACATTGAATTAATAGGTTCCTCAACCTTGTATGCTCTCACTTTTCAAAATTTAAACCTAATGATCACGTTAAGGTTACTCTCTCTAGCATTTAATGAATGTTACTACCAGTTCCGAAAATTACCTGGAGAAGAGCCAAACAAAGCCTCATAAAGGTCTGGTAATATTAAATTTCCACATTGCTCTACTACTTTAGAAACTTTTAACTTTAATAAACTAATTAGCAATAAGACTGCAGTCAATTTTCGTGAAAAAATCGCGTAAAAAGAAACAGTTCGGGCATGCCCACGATTTTCGATGACAGAATTTTTCACATATCTTACACTAGTTTGAGCAATCGGAGCTAAACTATGTGTTGCGACTCTATTTGGGCTTCCTTTTAGTGATTTAGCGTGAACGTAGCCTCAATCGAAACTGGATTTTAAAAAAAACCAAAACTTCGACTTCGCTGGATTTTCCGAGTTCTGTGTGAAATTTTTATACCTACCTATGAGGAAGCTTGAAAAGCTGCCTTACTGGCCCGTGTCCACCTCTTCAACACGACGGTTCTCCTTGCTTTGACTTAAGTGGCTTTCATACATTTGCCGCAGCGGCAGTCGCCCATGGTTAAGCATAGGCCAGCGACGTCGCGGCGGCGTCGCCGCGGCAAGGTTCCAGCGACGAAAGCTTGCATACTTTTTTGCCGCGGCGGCGCTCAGCGACGTTGCCCAGCGGCGCGCGGCAAGGAATGTCAGTGGGGGTATTTCGTCGCTGTGCGGCAACTTTTGCCGCGCACCCACTTTTGCCGCCGCCGCGGCGGTGCAAAAGTATGCAAGCCCCTTTACGCCTCAGAAACCTGGGCGTTACGCAAGCAGGATGAGAATGCGGTCAGCGTCGTCGAACGCTCCATCGAGAGGGTGATGCTAGGAATAACTCGCCTCATGCAAGTCAGGGCTGGAATACGGAGTTCCACCCTTCCTGAACCGTCGAAGATCAGGGACGCTGCTGCTTATGCCAATTTGAGTAAGATCAGGTGGGCCGGACACGTGATGCGTCTTAACGACCACCGTTGGACAAGAGCCGTCAGCGACTGGACTCCACGGAACGTTAAGCGCACAACAGGGAGACCACCGACCCGGTGGTCAGACTTCTTCACGAAGTCCTTCTAGGAAAGATATAATGATCTTCGTGTCCCTCGAGCAGGCAGAATTCATTGGACGACTCTGGCACGCAAGAGGGATAAATGGAAGGATTGCTGGCGCCCGCTTGGTACATCCGAAGATAACGGGAGTGAAGGTGATCAAGGTGAGCTATAAGGGAAGGAGAAGAGGTGGTTTAAATTAGACACATTCCTGCTCAAAATTTTCCTTTGACCGATACTGTCGTATCTTCTGCAGGATCTAGAGCCGGGGGTAGGAGCAAATTGCCAAATTTGAGCGAAAATTCGATTTGATTGAATCGGAGTAACATTGGAAGTCTCGAAATTTCCTCATGAATTGGTGAGAAGTGGTTTAGAACTGAGACTGCAGAAAAATTGACAGCAGGAGTGCATGCATTATCTTTGCTATTACCGCGTATCATTTTTTGCGTGATTTCTCAGTCCTGTTGATTATTTTCAATCTTCTCTGAAGTGAACAACTGCGCACAAACACTGCAACAGCAAAATTCGCACCTATATCAGGAGTAAAAAAAATTTCCCTCTGTTCATTGAAGTGACGTAGGGAAGAAACGGAAAATTTTTTGAAAGTACTGCATTTTGAGCCTTGGATGCAGTATTTTGATCTACCAGCATTTTCAGGAAGAGCAAATGCGAGGAAAGGAGGGGAACATTATGCCTTATCACATCCTTGAGTATCTTTGTAATAGCTCACTTCCAGCTTAATCTACTGATTTGGAAATTTCATCAGTCGGACGCCCAAAATAGGTAGAATACTAGATTAGTGGCCGACGCTGTATATCCCATTTAGAATTGTCTTTCCATACCAAAACACCTTGTCTTTTGGTACCAAAAAACCATCTTTACTTTCTTATTTAACTAGAATTGGTCCCTTAAAATACCAAATCCCGAAGTTCGCCTCAATTTCGCTTTTCTTTTTCTGAGCTCCATTAGACCATTTAGCAGATTTCAAGTATAGCCTGTAACATCACGTTGGACATGTTCTAACTATATAGGTATGTATCGTATTGGATTAGCTTAGCTTAATTTCGTGGACTTCCCTTGTCAATAAGATATCTGTGGAAGTCTCTTTAAATGAGCGCGTGGGTGAGGCCGCCGATTACATACACTTTCTTCACCTGTTTGACAATAAAAATTTCTTAGAGGCAGAGGATTGAAGTGAAGTTTCGGTACTATTTGGCTACCTCTGCCTCAAAAATCACCGGAGAAAGTTTTCCTTCCCAAGCTCCTCTTGCAAGGATTCTTTCAAACGTTGATCCCGAAAATCACGCTCATTTTGTAACGTAATTTTTGTAGGGTTACGGCAGGAGTACTTGGGAAGAAAATACAAATATCAGCGAGAAACTGACAATGCGATGCGAAATATTGCTGGTAATCGTGATCGGGTGTATCTTTTCCTAATGTTTTAGCATGTCGTAATCTTGAAGACAAGAATGATGAGCCAAAGGAAGTGGTTATCCAAGAAGAGCATCCAGCTCAGAAGGGAAGCAGGCGTCTGGCGTAAGTTTAGATGTTTTACTACTCTGCATTCTCTCCCGTCACGAATTTGTCTCAGTGAGCATATTGCCAACCTTCAATACTTTTTCGTTGCATCACTCTCACTCAAGTATTTGTTGAAAAATTGGTACTTAAGCAAATGTACCGTTGCTGGCCTGCACATAATAAATCACTTTTGCAGAGCTTCTCTCATCCATATGGTCTACAATCGACGCATTCTATCTTCGAGGTGACGAAGAAATGTGTGAGTATAACGACATTGTAAGAATCCAGGCATTGTGCAGTCTCTTTCACAATTGTGTATCTGCACCGAAACCAACCTTTATTTTGGGTTAAGTGGGCTGCCCCGTTTTGGGACCTTTTTTTCCGATTCCCAAAATACAAAAATACCGTCGTTGCCATTATAATGTTGGTCTATTGTTTTTCCAAATGTATTCAAGTGCTCAGATTCATTAGTAGAGTGATTAGTACTATACGTACATTGTGGGTGGCTGTCGTGTAGCAATAGATTGCTTAACATCCGTCATTTCAGCACTCTGTCTAGCTCTGCTCTAAAATTTTCGCAATCATAATTTTCGCATAAATGTTGCCTAGGAGGGGTGTTCGAGGTGCTGGTCAGGAAAGTCATACTCATTTTGTACCCTAGCACCATGCTTATACAGATATGATACAAACGAAACTGCTTTTTTCAAACAACCCAGTTAAGAATGTTCAGAATATCGACTTTGATGGCATTCACAATTGTCTACAAAGTCGAGTACAGTTATGGACTAGCACTTTCATAAGATTTTTTTTCTGTTGTTCTAGTATGCAGAGTTCCTGCGTAGATCATTTGTTTTCGTGCAATTAATTGACGTCTACAAGAGGGAATAAGTTTTTGTTGATCGTTTGCTGGCTTATTTTTTCTGCATTAGTGACACGTTTTCCGCCGGGCCAAGTTTCATTTAGCAGTGTTGGATTTTGACTATTCGTTTGATTACGAACGCACTTAGAGACTCGTGGGATAGCGAGGAAAAACACTGGGTTTTGAAAAACCTCCCGAGCAAAACAGCGAAAAACAGTTTTTGACTCGGTCTTTAATTCTAGAAAAATTACCTCGCTAGTATGGGTGTCCCATTGAAGAACGGAGGTCATGTTTTATTCCCAGAGGAAGCCGTCTATCTTGTTGAGGTGAGCTAAACATTAATACTTTATTCTTTCTGCTGTGTTTAATTTCCATTCAGCACTGCAATGCATGCGCCACGGACCAAGGCCGCGT
>KN727997.1:10866-22768 GCA_000816745.1 Ancylostoma duodenale | reverse complement strand
GCCCAATCATGCGTTGTGGTCTCTTGCGCTATTCTCATGAAGTTGTCCGCTCAAACTCGAATGAATTCCAAGTTGCATTCGAAGAACTGAGCCGAGTAACGCAAGAAGTTCTATCGCCAAAATTGGAGAAGCAAACCTTGATGCGATTGAAGACGAACCACCCATCCATGCCAGCATTCTATCAATTAGTGAAAACGCATAAGCTACCACCTCAATTTGATATCAAATCTCTATCAATGGACGAACTAAAAACAAGACCCATAATATCATCATGTGATGGGCCTGCAAACAAATTAAGCTGGCTGCTGTCAAAGATTCTATCGCCCCTTCTTGTCTACGTTGACGCCCACCTCCGGAACGCGAAACATTTCAGAGAAAGTCTTGCCCAGTGTGACTTTTCCAAAGCTCCAAACCCCCTTTATCAGAGCTTTGATGTAGTTGCTCTCTACACCAACGTGGATAACAATCTCGCAATAGATGCATGCCTCACACTTCTCCAAAAACATGAGAAAGAAGTAAGGTTGTATGGCTTGACGTTGTCAGAAATAAGTAAGCTTCTGATGGTCGTACTCAAGCAGAACATCTTCAGATTTGACAACATCATTAACATCATTTGCCGACAAATTCGCGGACTCACAATGGGAAGTAGAATAGTTCCGCTACTTGCCATTATCTTCTTAGATGGCATTGAAAAACAAGCTCTGAACAGCTCTCCTCGAATGCTCACGACGTTATTGACAATGACTTGAAGAACGCAGATTCTCATGTCTCCTACAATCGGTACTATTTCGCTACAACAGTTTATTCCTTCAGTCAAGGCAACAAGCTAACCTGTATCATAAAACTGAAGTCGCGTATGTCCTTGAAGGCGTCCATGCCATTTCTCTAAAATTAGCAATGAGCTGTGGTCAAAAATGTTTCTATTCCACTTTCTACTCCATTTTATTATTCCTATGCGAACAATCGTAGTCCCAAGAGAATCCATTTGATTCTAAATTACCCGCTGTATCAAGCAACGGATAGCGCTGTAAATGATGGATACAACTAGTTATTGGACACCACGTTTTAGACGCTCGCCCGTCGCTGCTGTTGCACATAAGGCAGGAAAGTACCATTTTTTTGGGAGCCACTTCAACATTAGCGCAATATAATCAAGGTAATAGCTTCATGGTGGTTTCATGAGCACCATGGATTAGGGCCTTTCTATTTCCTTCTTGGTTCTAAGCGGCACTAGAGTCACACGAAATACGGTCAGTAGACATCTCATCGACCGCACCGTCAAGCAAAAAAGCTCCTGATTCGTTGAATCTATAACATCAAGTTTTCCGATATGTAAACTCAGGGAGCATTAACAGCCCAGAATGTGGCAAAATCAAGCATGAAAATTTCCGTGTATTCCGCAAAAATAGGCTTACCCTGAATTATTGATTCAACATGTGATTCTTGTGGAAACGCGTGAAATTCAATGCAACAAACCTTGCGTTGTTTGAACAAACTGAAAGCAATGAGAATGTCTGCAACTATGGACGTCGATAAGAAGAAGCCAGCACAAAACCATTCGAGTATGTTGTGTGCATGGAAGCAAAGGTTGTCTTTATAATGAAATATGTAAAGTTCGGGGTCAAAGAAGTAAAAACAATCAACTGAAAATTTATTTATTAGATCAGGAATTCTTTCCGAGCGAAAACGAATTGAAATATGCTTACATATTTGAAGGGCATATATGACGAATACTGGTGAAAAAGCGACAAATACTGACGCTGACCATCAGAGCAGTTTTACGGAAGTTAAAGATGTGGCAATATTTCATTGGGAAAAATACGGCACAACCCCTGTTCATTGATAGCAAGGCGTGAAGAAAAATCAGAACGAATCTTTCATAAAACTTCGCTGCTGTTAACACAACAGAAATACTGAGATCTGGCTCGTCTGGCTCGAATGTGCTTTTAACTTGTACCAATCTGAAAAAAAAATTGAGGTAATCATTACTGTGACTGGCGCTGACTGGCGCCACTAGCGGACGCTAGAGGGAGAGGTGGAGCAGTTAGTCGAAATATGTGCAGAAATGTTGCGGATCGGTGGTGCCCTGTACCTTCTCGGCGTCAGAGTCCTACCTCACCGTTTCATGATACACCACCTTAACCATACCAGGGCTCCTCACCTTGCAGGCTTCCACCCATGGTATACTACGAGTATACTGCCACAGGACACCATGCTGTACTACGACGATTTACGGCCGGTCAGGGCGACACGCCGTAGTACAGGGGAGATTAGTACAGCTAGTTAGATTATATAGGTTTATTATACTACTATCTACTGCAATACTAATATACTACTATACTACTACTACTAGAAGGGGTCCTACGGGGGCTAAGAGGGGGGAACCTATTGGATAGTACTTACTACAATACTACTGAGAGAAAAGAACTTGAGGGCTGCGCCCTCTAGCTCCCTGCCGCCGCTGCCAAGGCTTAAGGCGACGGCGCAACTCCCCCCAGTCCTACCACGGTACTTACACGTTCTTCTTCTAGTTCTTCTTCCAATCGATCGACTTTCGAAAATATCCTTCCATCCTCCATCATCGTTCCATCATCAATCGACACCGTCTAGGACCCATCATCGATCGGCTCCCGCGGTGTGAACTCTTGACGACTGAACGGCCACTGAGCCAGCCAGCGCCGGCGGCGCCCTTATATAGGCCGTCTCTGGGAGTGGGCGGAGCCTATGGAGGGAACGCGGCTATAACTGCCGTAGCGGCATGCGTAGCAGCGCCGCGACGGCAACCATTGGCCGCGGGGCGCGGCAGAGCAGTGCTCCCGGCCACCGCTAGATCTAGGAGCGGAGTCTCGCGTCCGCGACAAGAAACTTCACAAATGCGAGATCCTCGAAATCGATCGGCGATGAGTCGCGTTCATCAGCGCTCTCATTTTAAAATGCAACATCTTGTGAACAGGATCAAAATGCTGGAATATGGAGCCTCGACTCTTCTTAGCCGAGCTACAAACCTTTCATGTATAACTACTGGTGCAAAGGGAAGGCAACTCGTGAATTTGCTCAATATTATCATGACTCAAAATAACGGGTTAAAAGTGTTTGTAACGTATGTAGGTCAGTGTGTACATATGTGTGTGAGACGGAATAGAGAACCTGTCCTCGTCCTGAAGGATATGCCGCCATTCAAATTGGAGAGATTGGACCGAATTGGAGAAATTGGACCTGCAGCCATAACGTGCTTATTGTTAGCTCTCTGACCCTACTCCTCTCCACATTCCTGTACTCATTGTATTTGGATCTGAGGCGACAGCGTTCCACTTTATAGGGGTCCTGTCATGGGCTTGAGAATAGGGTACCAGGGTTATTTTAGGCGTTGATCACAATGGTACTAAAGAAAAAATTCCACAGTCCGGAAAGGCCGGGTGTAGAAAAGTTGGCGGTGTCCTATAACTATGGAACGCAACACAAGCACACCCTCATCACCTGCAATATCACAATAGTCGAGGATGCATGAGCCGTCTGGGTGGAGAGGGTCTATTCTGCTGCTGTCGAGGTAGGAAACGTTGGTTTGCTTCGACAGGGGGGAGGGGGTTGTATTTCCGGGAGAGAGAGAATAGAATTCCTTATGAAGTATCATTATTGAACCAACAAGTTCTAGAGTCTCCAGTCTTCTACTGCGAAGATCTCTTATGAATTCGCAGCAGGAATGCGGCGTGAACAGTACACCTCGTGAAGTACAAACGCAACCATTCCAATTATTGAAGTCGTCCGCCATTTTTAGTTCAATTCCTAAAAAGGATCGTGGTTGCGGTGCCAGTTGGTACTCAGTCACAATTCAATTGCAACTCACTTTTCGTTGAGAGCAACAATCAAATAAGGACCGAGTAGCAACCCCACAGCAACCAGAGCACTCAAATAGAATCCCCATTTCTCGGAGTAGGAGCCGAAATGACAAGATGTATCAATTGCTGGAGTGCTTGAGAAGCCCATGGTCAACATCCTCAAATTGTTGGAGACTTCTCGTCAATTGCTGGTGGATTTTAGCAGTAGTTGAGAAAGAAGGTTAGGTGCAGATGGTCTAAGCTTTTGTACTTGACGTGCTCCGTTGTTTGGGCTCCTTCCTCAATGCACAATTATTGGAGTTGCTGGCGCTAGTAATGTGAAAGCGATGAGCTAATCATATGATTTCTCCGTTGGCTAAAACATGGAACTTGGGAAGATCGTGAATCGTAGAAACTCACTCCTCAGGTATCGAGGAATATTTCACCATAAGGTATTCGTAACCCAAGTCGCGTGTTATAATGATCAGCACAACTACGCAGTATCCTACAGAGGTCAGAGACAATGATGATGATCTTCCCATGACTTTAACGAGACAGCGGATTGTAATCACAACGAGGAACAAAATGATAACGCAAAGCTGAAATAAAACCAATGAATTACTTTTATTTGCAGAAAAGTGAGTGTTGGAAACAAAATCTTGCTCCTTGTTTGTGGTCGACAACAACCGTTGGTTTCGTTTTTTTTTTTCGTGATGAAATGCGGAACGAATGATGGAATAAAGGCGGAGACTTTCCTCAGCGATCGTTACTGGGTTTTGTGCAAAAATAAATTCTGTTTGAGTTTCCGAGAACAATGGTATACTTTGAGTGTATCTAAACCATGACGAGTCTTATGTTTTGAAGGGTCTTCTTGTCGAGAAATTTCACCACGAGAGAATGTGCTTGGCAAAATCTTTTGCTGGCTAAAATATTGCTTGGCAAAAACTTCTGTCGGAGAATGAGGGCCAAGCATTTTTGGCAATAGAAAAGGCGAGAAAATGTGTTGGCAGAATATTCTCCACCACATACGTCACATACGTCACTTCGTCACTCGAATTCGGTGATCCGGTGAAATTATCCAAGTTTGGGGTACATGGTGCGGGAGTGATGATGGGCTGCACTTTTAACTTCCGCTGGTGTTATAGCAAAATTTTTGGTTCAGGATATCCCAGCGATTCGTGCCCCACGGCAGTGTGCAGTCGGCTTGATCTCGCCAATATCCAGAGACTCCGTGTCGTTGATCACCGAATCGATGGATGCCGAAGGCTTGACTGATCAGGTTTGAAGTGCTCTCTGGATGAAACCCCATTAAAAGTGATCTGATGGGGCAACCCTTTCCTAGCACTCGCAGAATGCAAGACACTGGGAACAGGTTGTAAAAGTCACCTACAGTGTATAAGTGGATCACATGGCGACACATTTGGCAAAGTTTGGATGGAGGTACATTTGAAAAGGTTCACATGGCGATATATTTAGCGGAACTTCTTGTATGGCAATAAGTTTGACGAAATTTGTTTGGCTATGTCGATATCGAATTCTAGAGTCTGGTTGCACATCCTACAGCAAGTGAACCCCGGTAGAACGATAAACCGTAATCTCGGAGCCTTTCCTTTCCTGTATCGTAAGAATTAGCTAGCTCATCGAGCTGCTCCGGAATCTGTTACTATCTCAGAATCGGAAATGGGATAAGACTACGTCTAATTTCAGTATTTTCGATTGTTTGTCCAACTATATTATAACAACATAAAACCTACTGAAATATCCAACCACGCAATCCACCTTTTTGTAGAATTAGGTGCGTATAGATAATCACGCATGTTTTATCCAGTTATTCCTGTAATAACAATTTTTTCTCTGAGAATCACTGTCGTTTTGTCAAAGCAATGAGGAGCGTTTAGGTACAGCAGGCATATGCATGTTGTCCCAAAGAATGATAGTAGGTTGAGAGCACGACTCTTTATGAACCCAAGCATAAGTATTCATGTTATAGTTTCTTTTTTTTTTGAGCGGTGAACGTGGTTCTCTACTGCTTTATTTGGCAATGATTCACTGGTCTAAGGGACACCATTGAACTACATCTAGCTTGAAGATACATATTTAACATGAGAATGATTTTGCAACTACCTCCATTTGTCGTCCGTCCTTCCACGTCGGATATTTTGGAACCAGCCTCGTGGTATGCTTTCCTTTGTAATTTCCTTGTCAAATCTGCATCAGTATTCCGAGTGGTTTAGCGCTAAGGCTGCGTTTCAGCTCAGAAAATTGATGCTGGCAAAGATTCTATTTCGGCACCTTACGTTCTGAAACTAAGACTTTGACAGAAACGGAGATCTCGGTCAAACAAATAGGGTAGTTGCAAAGGCTATGAAATACGCTTTTAGGCAGCACCTGCTCAAGTCGTAGTGTTCCTCGTGACCTAGAACTCATATCCAATAGCGAAATGAAGCGAAACGCACGAGAAACCCACAAAAATGGTGTGATGTTGCTCTTGCGACTAAGCGCGCTCCGTTTTACACTCGGGGGTTCCGCCACGCGGAACGCGTTCGCACTTGTACGAGATGACCGCTGCAGATGTGCGCTGGCGCATGTGAGAGAGCTGTGTTCGCGACTTCGATTTGGATTTCCTCATAGGTAACTCATGATTTTTTGTGTTCGTTGGACATTTATGTGCCGACAATGTATGACGCCACTTGCAATTTAACTCGGTGTCGAGGATTTTGACGTGTACTGCCTTTAGAGAGGTATCTAGCATCCATCCCATATAATTTATGAGAGTAGCGAGGGATACTTCCACAAAGTACCCTTTCATCTTCAGATGAAAGTACCCTTTCATCTGAAGATGAAAGGGTACTTTGTGGAAGTAGTCATTCGTAATGCGAAGCGTACCACCACCTGCAGTTTTCAACTCTGATCTCGAATTGGTTGCCCGAAATCTCTGTGCTTCTCTTAACAACACAGTTACATGATTTTCCTGAACTGACCCAGAACACGGAGTTCCGTGTGGGAGCTTGCATTTGGATGCGACAGCTCTACGGCATATAGGCAAATCTCTCGTTTTTTCCGACAAGCGCTCAAAAGCAGCATCTCACTACAGGGTTGATTTTGAGAAATCGGCATCAGAAAAATCTAGGAAGACGCTAATTACAGTGGTTTACGAATTCCAAATCAAAAGTGCAGATAACCACTTTTTGAACGAGTTCTTCTTGGAGAAAATGAGGTGCTCGCGCGCGCAATGTCAGCTCGTACAAGGGGTCGCGCCCCAGACATCATCGCAGTAGCTCCATGCCGGCATGGACGCGGTGTCTCGAATTTGACGTCCAGACACTTGACATACTCGTGCTTTCACTTTATACTACACGTTCCTTTTTGCTTCATTCTTGTAGTCACGATCATTTCTCGACGCCCTTCGGTCAAGCGCTGAAGGTTGACTCCTGGCCAAGATGATAGGGAGGACGAGAATTAGCGAAGTTGTTTTGTTTATTCTTCTTTTCAAATGCGACGATACTTGAATATTTTTTTACGTATTTCGTCTGCCCTTCTTACCATCCTCTTGATTTGTGTTTTTTTTTGTGATTGTGTAAAAGATATGTTCTTTTGGGTTCGGCTCAGAAATAACGTAACTGGTTTAACTTTACCACATCCGTGGCATCAAAAAATTCCAACACTTGTTTTTGTTGAGTCTCTGTATAGATAGGCTACTTGAGGTGCTAAACACAAACATCGTACCCATTCTGTACTACAATTACAATTACAATTATTTACTCCTCATCTTCTAGCCACATCCTTACCCTTGTGGTATCCAGCAGTTGCGGCTCAAACCCGACCGCTTTTCTGCACAATCGCAGCTGATCCTTTCTTCTTGGCATACGGTCCACGCCAGCCAACGGCGTGTTGGACCGGGTTTCTTCCTCCTCGATGTGGTAGGGTGAGCACGGGTAAGAGACCCGACCGCTCACGGAGGACGCAGGAGTCGAAACGTTCTGTATTGCAACCTCATTATTATGCAGATTTAATAGATTCACTGTAGGAAATAAGAAGATTTTTTCTCAGGAATCACGCGTTTCGGGGTTTTTCGTTGAGGCTCGCGCACAAAAGTGTTGGTTTTAGTCGTCGTCGTTCCATTTTCAAACAAGCAGGGCTTTCGGTCGATTACATAGAATTCTACTACAGAGTGGTCCACAATTTTCGACTCATCTCGTGTTTTGACGTTTCGTATCCCATCATATGTTGTTGATCAATTCAATACTAGAGCTTGTTTCGAATTATGCTCTTTACTACCAACTTTCGGAATGTGTGGAGAATACGCCGGGATTCACCATGCTTTGAGATTCTTGCTCCTGTAACTCCGAACACCTTGTAAATCCACCTTAATTGAGAAGAATCTGTGACTATCGCAGGCATTTCTTCCATATTCAAGTTACCCCATATGATCGTGATAGCGCTGTTCATATTGATGAATGATACAAATACTGGAAAATATTCGTATAATACATTGGTTCCATCTTCGTTTTGTATTGGCGATTACTAAATCCGAGCGACTGATATTGTCATTCTTGCCTGCAAGGATTTTGAAAAGTATTATCAGGCAAATCAACATTAAGGCAAACTGAAACTTGTACGAAGCTCATAAACTTACTCATTCGACACGTGCTGCAATTGGATTGGGTTGCACCGTGGCTGCTTGACGGTGCTTGCATCGAATGAAGTCCATTACTTCTGATCTCACAACATTATTAATCAATGCGATAGCCAATCTACAGAAGAACTACTATATCTTGGCAAATCCAGAAGCAATTTCTCCTCTCTTATATAAAGTCGGCGCACACAAAAGCTTCAGTTCATTTGGTTTTGAGAGAACGCGGTCTCAAGGTGAACATGGCATTTGGAAGTGAGGTCTCATAGGTGGACCCACAGTAAGGCCTTCGCTCTGATCATCAGTCATCGATTTTACTTGTTGAGCTTTTTTGCGCAGACTTCATAGATGTTCTCGGATTACGATCACTCTCAAGAAAACTTCATCGTGGATGTAAACCCTAACTATTATATTATATTTTATTTCTCACGGTTATTATTCCACAGTTCGCCGTCCAGCTAACCCTGCGTAATGCGATGGAAGTGCTGGAAAAAAAGAAAAGAAAAATGGGAAAAAAGGGAAAAATCGATAAAATTAATAAAATCGATTCTGTTATGCGAAATGAATATGATTTTCGTGATCAGCACATCGAATTATGTATGTATGCGAGTTTTCGGAGAAATCCATGATTTTGGGTTTGGGGTCGGGGAGTACAGTAGTACCCATTATGACATATCGTCACATATATGGTGAGTTTTATTCCGTGCTTTTAGGTAATAATGAGTTTGGCTGCAATAATTTCACAAAAATACCGCGATTTCATTCGATCCTGCAATTTTTGAATTTTCGCAGTTGTTCTTAAGTGCGGTTTTTTTTCAGAACTCCTTGGGATGTTCTATATCATTGGTGATTAACCTACTATTTTCATGTTTTGTTTTATTTATGTTATGGTATCCCATTCTTGTGATTGACCTACTATTTTCATGTTTTCTTTTATGTGTGTATGTTATCCCATTCCTTCATATGACTCTTCTATGGTACTTCCCTTCAAAATGTGAAAGGGAATCCCGCGGGCTTATTGCCATGAGAGGGAATTTTACCTGAGGTTTGCACAGTTTTGTTCTCGAATAGCCTACCTCATTGGTACGGCGAGTATTTGAAGAACTCGTGAACTCCCTTGTTTTCTGAACTGCCATGGTCTTGTTAGCTTTGAAACAAGTTGTTTTTTTTTTTGCAGCAGCGGTTTGATGATTCGTTTTCGTTCAAAAGGAGCTGGTTGTTTTCTCTCCCTTTTTTGTATTCTCGTTTAGGACATTCAGGACTCTTCGAAATGCCTCTGCATGTGTTCTCAGGTGTCTGCTGTTTGGACTTTCATTGGAGGTTGTTCTTTGATTCCCTCTCGATGTCATCCTATTTTTATTTTTATGTGTTTTGCAGCCATTTCCACAACGCTATTATCACATTGAAACTTCGGAAACATGTGCCTTTTCAACGTGGTTTGAATGCTTGTTTCGTTAAGGTGCTGTTTGTGGATTTCTAGTAATAGAATTACCACTCGAATATCCATCCAGTCTGGTTTTGCTTCCAGTCACGATCATTCCTAGGGCTGTTTTTCTCAATCGATTTGTATTTATTCCTTTTTAACACCTCCAGTGCGGCCGGAATCTCCTTCTGGCTTGTTCAAAATGAATGCGAATGCAAACTCATTGACTTTAAAGTTGCGTAAAGGAACAGTAAATTGCGACAATTTTACCATAGCAACAGCATTTAACAAACAACAACCCTCACTCAGAGCGAGCATAGGCTGTTGGAAGTTGTTACATCGAGAGAAATTGTTGAACGCCAATCTCTCATACGATTAAGTCGCTTCCTCTTTTCAACGGAGAACGTTGGGCAGGGCGACAGAAACATTGTTCGCTCAATGATGTTCGCATGGAGCGCTAAAGTGTATTTGGGTCACATTATTAGAAGGGGTAATCTCCGATAGTAAACTTTACCTCCCTCTCATAGGCAGATATAGATTACCCCATACTTTACCCCGTGGATTGAGGGTAAACGTTTTGATTAATGCCTAAAAGAGGGTAAACTCTTGGGTAAACGCGGTTACTACAAGTAAACTCAATGATGAATGCCACCCCTCATGTAAATCTCGAAAGCGTACGTAGTTTTGGTCATTGCTTTACGTGATGAGAGAGTGTCACGTGGTAACATATTGGAAACATATGGATTCGAACAACATGAGGAAATCGAAAAATGGAAGATCGTGGTGATTTAGAAATACCGTTTTATTCGTAAAAATTTGCTAACTTACGTATAGATTAGTGCGAGGATCAGGTCGAGCAGCTTTGTTATATGATGAAACCACGGTGTGATAGTAGAAGATGATCCGAATGTATACAAGTACAACATGGACAATCCGTTCGCTAGCGACAACACTAGCGTCTGAATAAAGTTATTTCTTGCACACTTCCGCTCAGAGGGGAGAGGAGGAGGCGGCCCCGAAGATAAGTGAGAATTCACGAGATGCTCTCAAAGCATCGAATTCTTTTACTAGGTGAGTTCTCATTGCATGTTCCTCCCAACTTTTGAGAACACGTACTCTTTTTTTTTTCAGAGCTCCATATTCATCCTACTTATATGTACTTCGCCACAATGGGACCATCGCGCATGAGCAAACAAACTGCGCCTGCCAGTGGACTCAATGCGATGATCTCGTCGACGTTGTGGAGTGAAATTGCTCGTTGTTCCGTTGCTTTCCTTGCTGTTCCAGCCTAAAAACCATGGAACCGTGTGAGTGTCCATAAAAACGCATAATCGTTGGTGCTACGAAATACGTAAATCGAGATGTGTACATGGTGCACCACTAGTTCTGGCACACTATGGACATCTAGTACCGCCATAGCAGACGAATCCAAGGTTAAGGCATGACCTCTCGCCACACAAAGCCAGAAACATCAACTACTCATTAACAACTCAAATAACCTACCAGGCCAAGAATATTTCATCAGCTACCTCTATAATAACTCAGTGTCGAGTAGGAAGCGCACGCATCGTGGTACGGAACAAGAATATCATCTTTGAAGTGGAACCGCTATTCAGAGCTAAGCTAACTGAACTGGAACAACAACTCACAGCAAAGCCAACCTTTTCCCACCAAAACAATGGAGCAGATACAAGGTCCACCAAAGAATTCGAAGGCAACTCCTGAATCCAATTCCTCACCCTTTCTCCTAAAATGTCAGTATGCTTGGTATCGCGGATGCTCCGTTTCTTGAATCCGTGGTGGCCGGAAGCACTGTTTTGCCGCGCCCCGCGGCCAATGGTTGCCGTCGCGGCGTTGCTACGCGCGCCGCTACGGCAGTTATAGCCGTTCCTTCAATAGGCTCCGCACACTCTCAAAGACGGCCTGTATAACGACGCCGCTCTTGCCACCGGCGGCAGTCGTATGAGAGTTCACGCCGCAGCAGGAAGCTAGAGGGCGCGGCCATCAAGTTCTTTCCCCTCAGAATAATGT
>KN727993.1:0-10725 GCA_000816745.1 Ancylostoma duodenale | reverse complement strand
GAGACCACTTTGTAGCTGATGCGTGCATGCGTCAGGGATCGCCCTGAAGGTGTAAACAAGAATTTTCGCAAAAAAAAAAAAAACACGATGGATAGAGAAATCATAGATGTTCCGCGCGAATTTCACGGACATCTCTGGAGCAGTAGGTTTGAAACGACGCGCAGTCGTATGCGTACGTATTACGCACGCACGCATGCACGCCCGATTTCTACCCATAGTATAAACTAAGTTTTAGCTGCAACGGCTCATTATCCGGCTGCCGAGCACCAGATGTGGTGGTGTTGCTTACTGTGATCCTTGCATGCCTGATTTTACGGTAGCTTCCAATTGTACATGTAAAGATGAATCACCTCCCACAAGTTGTTTTACTCATGGCCATATTTCCTTCGTATTTTTCGTGGGTTCACCTGAAAACTCAGTTCTCAGGATGTCCATAAAATTCACACGAAATCCCTCCTTTAATGGTTTGTTTATTTAGTATTGCCTCTTCTCTCATCATTCATTATTCCTTGTCTTCTTAATATAGTATTACGTGCTATTTTTCCTGCCCGCTTCTCCGAATTATCATAGCTAATCAATATTTATATTTTTTTTCCGAGATACTGTACCGAATGGTGGATTTCGTATGCTTCATGGTGAACTATAGTGCGTTCCACTGCTTGCCGCAGTGTTTTAGCTCAAACAGTGTTTCTACATATCGCTTTCCCCAAATGTTCTATGTTGTACCTATTACCATGTGTTTTTTTTCGAAATTTCTATGAAATTTTCACTCGTTTTGTTTCGGTTTCTGAATTTCAGGGCACTAAAGGGGATTGGTTCCCTGTAAGGTTTCAGAAATAAGAGAAACGAGAAGATGAAGTGAGTTTGACAAGTGTGGTAGGTGGTTTTGACCGTTCTTGTGTAGAGAAGACAAGAGCAGAAACGCTGGCTCCGCGGACTCCTTTGCGAACACAGACTACAAACTGATAAACTAAAGTTTATTAGGACTACAACTGATATCAGTCAGATGTCAGTCTGATATCAATCAGAGCAATAATAAATTGAGAAAAATTTATCAAGTGTTGATGAACAGGAACACAAAAAAGATCACAACGCGGAGTGAGTGCCGCGAGCAGTCCTGAAATCAGGACGGACCCCATCTGGTCCCCTTTATATTCATCGCTTCCCATCAGCAGCCGGTCAGGCCCCAGCACGAGCCTGTCGTAGGGTCGGAAGCAAAACGAAACCCCTTTTGGAAAAACCATATCTTACGAAGCCCCCTTTGGAAATAAAATATGATCGTATGAAAACTAAATGCTATTCGATTAATAGGTTCGAAAATCGGTGGAAACAGTAGGATTCAACATCTGCTTACAACGAACCACACGCGAGGAAGAAGCAATGCTCATCGGTGAGCTGTGAGATCGTTAATTTCAACATTGTTCATGGTCACATCATTAGGCGACGTCGTTGGTAATTTTACAGGTAGATGAGTTGCGAGGTTAATGCTTCACGTTGTCGGACAACCTAGGGAACCCGAGCAAAACCTTTACTTTCTGGGCAAGTACAAACCTGTATTAACTTTTCCTACCTCAATTCAACATTCTAATACACCAATAAATTATGACAGAAAACGCGCTAGAACGAGGAATGCGATTTCTTTTCTCGAAACGAAGGCTCTCCTTCGTTGAAAATGAGCGATGTGAAACCACTATTTCCGACCTTATCCGCACCAAAAGCCCGGATAGTAGTGCGGATAATGGATAGACGAAAACATACGGATAACGGCTAAGCGGAATCAGGTGAAGTCGAATGCGTGGCGTCTCTCACGTGACGCCGACCACTTTATCCTTTGTTTTTTCGGCAAATCTTCACACAAGAGGGCTTAGTTAAACCCACCAGCGATGGCGATCGCAGTTCAGATGGCCACCGAGAAGATCGATGAGGTCATGTCGAGGACTGGACGGTTAGTCGTGGCTGCTGTTTCTTCCGTTTCCGCATGTCAAACTTGTGAAGATTGACTTCTTCATGTGTTCATCCTTTTTTGTTTTACACGCATTGGTGTTAGGAAACATAACGGATTTTTGCTATTTAAACATTAAAGTCTTGACTCGATTTTAAAAATTTTGATAGTTTTATTTTTGACGTTTCAAAAGTTTCGTTACTTTGTGACTTGAAAACATTCTGATTACTCGAATATTGTTCAAAGCTCTCACTACAAAAAATAGGAAAATCCTCCTTAAGGCATACAAATTTATGTTCGACCTCTTGTAGAAAGCGCAACTGTGGTCTTTTCTCCTCACAGGAAAAGATATATTGCAAAATTAGAGAAAATTCAGGATAATTCCACGAGAAAAATATTCTTCAGGACAAATTGTCCTGCCTATTCGAGGATTCCCAGTGCAAAAAACAGAAACAAACACTTCAAGCTATCTAATCTCGAGTCGAGGCGAAAACTTTTTGATGTTTGTATGGTGCATAAGCTATTGAGTGGATTGTCCGGAGGTAATTTTTCACTATTTCCAACTTAGTCCAATCAATCACCCATGGCGTAGAAACAAAAATTTCCTACTCACGACCTAAAACCGCGGTCAGAGCTAATTTCTTCACAGTTAGAGCTGGTTCGGCATATATTCGCTTGAAAAAGACCACTTCATTCACCGGATCCTTGGCCTTTTTCAAACGAACAATGACTAAATCCATACTCAGGTACTAAGCCTCTTATCTTATGGTCATGTTTTGTCTGAATGTGATGTACATATTTTCCACGTCTATCTTACCACAGCGTAGCAGATAAATAAATAAATAAATGAATAAATGCGCCAGAACTCCTAGCTCTGTCTACATTAAAACGGTGCAAACCTAAATTTCTCTGAATTGCGTGATGATAGGTGAAGCAAAAAAGGTACGATTTTAGAGAAAATTCAGAAAAGAGACACAGCATGTAATTCATTTGACAAAAGCAGCAACATTGCCACAATTTTCAATAACACTTTGACAAGCGTAAACAGATGTTTAACCCAACTCACAAATGTTTGCCTGGATATTTAAAAGTACTGGACGGCAACGAAAAAAAAATTGCAATTTTTGGTTCCATAACTTCTTATCTGCATCGCTGCTCTAAAGTCTGGAGTTCTGAACAACAGAGCTAAATAAACTTGTTTCTCATTGGCAATGATGTGTAGATCCAGATGAGTTTTATCCTGAAAGGGGAGAAGTTCACTTGGATATGAGATAAGCCAGAGACACAGTTTTTCTTAATTTCCACACAACTTCACACCATCCACTCTCAGTGGAAATGCCGCGTAGCTACAGCGAATTGCCGCAAAACTCGTGCGGCTCACCCTTGTCTGAGCAACATGAATGCTGCGGGTAAGCCTATCCTTCATCATAAAGAAGCACACGCGAAAGCAAGTAACTATATAGAATACTAGATGTTATGCCCGGCTCCGCTCGGGTGTTTTACTACCCCGGCTATTTCACATCTGAAGAGGGAATTCGCTACCACTGATAAATCCATTCAAGATACTCGCCACTTTGGAGATCAGCATGTTAACGGACCCAAGTGGCCTTTTTTAACCGACCTGTTGGCAAAAAAACGAAGTTATTTAGATAATAACTTTGTGGAAAATGCATGCCGTATTCGTGTTCAGCTTCTTTGAAAACGCCAGTGAATGCGCTCTTACCCGGCCCTAAGGAGAAGCGAAAAATTCAAAATCTTGACTGAAAATTCCATAAAACCGATAACTCAATGCTTACATGCATAGTGGTTGTCGAGTTTGTGTTCAGCGCGTTCGAAAACCCTAGTGGGCATTTCCCCACCGATCCCTCAGCAGAAATTGTGGAAAATCGATGAAATCAATAAATCGATACCGTCATTCAAAATGGTTGTCATATTCGTGCTCAGCATTTTGAAGAACCCTAGTAGGCATGTCCTCACTGACCCTTGGATGAAAATAGTGAAGATCAATAAAATCGATGCAATCGATAAGCTAATCGATACTCTTAGATGTAGAGTAGCCTATAACCTCAGCCGGTCCTTGATGGACCTACATGCAAAAATTGGTTCGGATCGGACAGTCCTCCGCGTTTTCTATTCCGAACATACATACAAACACACAAACAAACACACAAACATACACACAAACAAACACATAAACTTTCACTTTTATATATACAGATATGGTATCGAAAGCACACAACTAGTGCAAAGTAATCTATCAGGAAGAATCTGATTGCCTAGGCGCCTGATACCAGGATAATGCAGGTCTAACAATTAGAATTAACGTCTAGAATATATCGGAGCAGGCGAGTAGCTCTTCAGACAATACCGGATCGGTGATAATAATGGGTAGTAAGTAGTGAAGTAGCGAGATGTGCGAACAAGGTGGATACAGCTCGCCGCGCTGCTTACAAGTCATCGAAACCGCCTTGAGCATGTGTTGTCGGGGAAAAAGAGCTCCTTGATGCGATAACGCCTCCTCTGTTAAATGATGACAGCTTGCACATACTTGATGGTGGTGTGCAACGGTCGTTAATACATTAACCTTAGAAACCCCTTAGTAGAGCATTCTTAGCGGTTTGAGCTTTCGCTCCGCAGAGATATGTAAGGAACAAAAAAAAATTGACAGTTTCTGCAAAGTTAGGCACGTGAAGAGCCCTATTGACAACAGTTGGATGAGTCGTTGACGGGTTGAAGTCCGCACCCCTCGATCCAACGAGATCGACTAGAGAACTCCGACAAGAAACAGCCTTGCAGTCGCAGCCAAAAGAATATGATCAATTCGAGATTATTTTTTCCTACGAATCACCTCTAGATTGAGCTATCCAGATGAAACTTGGATATTTATTGAAGCTGTATGGGTGCTTCCTAAAAGTAGCTTGTCTGCACAAAAACTCAATTCTAGTTGCCTTGTTAAGCCCTATGCATCAATTTCCTCGGCTTGTATTTCATCCAATACCTTCAAGAGCTGATACAGATTACTCACATAATTGGCAATTTCTTCCGTCATTTTTCATCACTGCACTCTCCTTTGCTGCGAGGAGTAAAATAAGTGGTCGAATTCACCAGAAAATCTTTTTATTGTATCTAAAAAAAGTATTGACAGTGTTACAGTTTCCATTTCAATGTCAGAATAGTTGATAATAATGGCTATCACAGAAATATCCTCCGTCGCAACGGTTGTCATTTGATCGAGATTACTGAAAACTCTTTTCTCACTTTTTGGTATTCTCAGTATTTATGTAGAAATATGAACTAGAGAACACGACTTTTCAGCGAATTACTCACTCAGAATAAGACTTAGCATGACTCCTCTGCGAATCGAAATGAGGCAGCCGTTCGAGCAGCCATCATGTTGATGAAATTGGTGGAAGTGGAGTTGGAACCCTATAGTTCTGTTCGAAAGCAGTTTGCGTCAATTTTGTGCGCAAAGAAAGAATACTTCGCCTCTCATCACATCCCAAAATCTAGGCAGAATAGCCCTCAAGTTAAGGTATGATGAAAAGATCTATGTACCCTCAATATGCCACTGATCATGTCTTACTGACCACGACTGTGAACGAAAATCCTACTTGATTGACTCGATGATTAAACAGAGCACCATCGGATATTCCGCTCTCACAGATTTTGCTATATTTCTAGGCTTACTGCTACAATGAAAACGAAGGCAGTGATCAGTTTCGTCAAATCTTTCGGAAAACTGGTTTTCACTGCCAATAGCAGCTTTGCAAAGCCGAGTTACCCGCGCTTGAAGTGGAAGGAGGTGAGAATGAGAACAGGCGTTGAGCCCATGGCGTACTTCACAGCGACGCCGTCGCGGTGAATAAAATGAATGGAAATGATGAAAACAAAGTGTTCCGAGTTCTCATACCTTATCACACAGCTTGCATGGAATACCGTGCTGGCATAGGAGCCACTGTGAGAAAACTTGTGGTGGTGAACGGTCGCAGCGACAGCGTCGCTGTGTAATAATTAGACACTAAAATTCTCATGAGTTGCCAAATTAACAATCAGGAGCTTTTGTTTTCATTGAAGCGGACAAATATAAACCATACAGCATGATTTATGCTAGCTTAAAATTGGAAAAAGTGAAAATGTGAAAGATCCCGATCACAGTGCTACTATGAGAAGAATGCGTCAGCATTCTGTACCAGGAAACACGTATATTTTTGTCACATGAATTCTTCAAAATTCTTATCCGTCTCTTGGAATAATGAGAGGTTTGAAATAATGGGAGATTTTGTGAATGATAAAATTTAACTGCTATATGCGATCTTTTGAACCATTTCAATGTGCTGTTTCGAGCTTTCAACAATCCTACAGGAAGTGTTTTTATTTACAGTTAAGTACTTCCAGGGGAATTTGGTAAACTTTGCGGAACAGTAGATTGTGAATAAATGGCCAAAATCAGGTGAATCAAAATGAGATTGTTGCCCACATCGCTGAAATGAAATTACTGATGTTTGGTAACTTAGCACATAATTTGTCAATTAACTTCAGAGTATTGACCTAATTGCATTACCGCTAGAAAACAGGGAGGCGCGAAGGGTGGTGAGAGGAAACGTTTGTGTTTCTAAGGGATGCAACCCGGAACAACACCTCAGCTGCATCGTTTAATGTTGTTGTAAAACCACAAACATAAAGTTGCCATGGAAAACATGGGTCGTATTGGCCTTGATGTGAGCTCCTCCGTGGAGCCTTTGTTGAAAGGTTTTTTAGGCTTGGATACCTGTCTCTGAGGGCATTCTTCTGCCTGCCTCTTCCCCATCAGAACGAGAAGTACGCCGAAACCGCACACCATTTCGTAAGTTGGCTAGTTTTCAGGACCAGCGAGAAGTGTGGTTGTCGTTGGTACCTATTTATACGAATGTTATTACCCGAGGTCTCTCAAAAACGCCTGGCAAATGTCGCTGTGCTTGTTAGGATACTTTAGCTCAATAAATCACTAAATTTTTAGTAAGCTTGGTAATACGTATTAATACGAATCTTCTACTATGAACAACGGAATCACACGAAATAATGCTGCAGTAGAAAAAGGGTAAGCTAGGATGTAGTGAAGTTCTCGCGGTATTCAAAATTGTGCTCCCCTAAAACTCACTCTGCCTTGTAGCAACTGGGCTAATGTGTATATGTATAAGGAGGTCAAGTATGTGCAAGTTTACTGTAATCATTACCTGTAAACTGCTGCACAAGGTCCCAGGAAGGTGGAATTTTTAGTACGATGCATTTGCGGTCTTTTAGTGGACGGCTCCAAATTTGGTGGATCCGCAACCGCATTCAGTCCTGACATTAGCACCTTATTTGGGAACGGGGCGGTCGTACCGTCTTTGTCGTTCTCTAGCGCCATGCAAGGATTGCCAAGGATTGCATTTGACATTCAAGATGATCTAGATCGCCGCTCGAACAACTTTTTCGAGACAATGCTCAGAACAGTTCTAAGCAGAAGGCATCGAAAGGCTTTCCAAAAATTGGCGAAAAGTGGACAGGACGTGATGGCAATTTATTTGTTTCTTAATGTTCTTCTTTTTCTGAAAAGCGAATGAAATTTGAAGCTCAAAAAACTGTGAGAACTTTCCCCACAACCTAGTATAGTAAGTATTCGACATTTGAGAAGATCCCGGTGTATAAGGCCTCACCATAAAAAATTGATGTTTACTGGAGTCATAGGGGAATGAAAGCTGATTTATCCCAATCTTCGCAAGTGGGGCAGTCCTTTTTTTCGACGCAGATAACAAACTCCGAAGTAATGTTGAATTCACGATGGCTGTTAGTGTCGCAGTTACGACCCAAAGTCCAAACTGATGCGTGCATTTTTATCTATCTTGTTTTTTAGTTTTTCATCAAAGCAATATTAATGCCAATGAGTTTACATAGTGGTGCATTTTCTTCTTTTCATTTGTATGATTTTTAGCAGGTGAAATGGATATTCGTCACGCAGTTCTTCTACTAGTGCTTGCAGCAACAGCCCAGGTAGTTTTAAACTTCTTTATCAATGTCTGTGAAGAAGCTATCAGCCATCATCTGAACTACCCTGCATCTGAGAACTTAATAAGCACCTATATATTATATGACTCCTTTAAAATGCTGATTCTGTGAAAGGATGTCAAAGGACCTCAGTGATGTTGTTTCCTCATTGGAAGGCGAGGAAATAGATGTTTGGGCCCCTGCCCGACTCAATAATAACTCAATAATCATGCCACCACCCATAGATCCTCAGTACATATCCAAATTCCTATTGGACGGCTCCATTAAGATGTGCTTGTAGCAGAAGGTTCCCTGGTCTACATACACTACTTCTGATCATTTGTTTTTGTCCGCTACTGTACATGCAATTTTAGGCCCAGAACTGCACCGTTGAAAGAGTAAAAAACCACGAATTTCAAATCGGCAAAGAACTTGAACAATACCAAGGTGTTACTCGCAATTCATGTCTTTGCAAGTGCTATGACAATCCGCTTTGCGTCCTCTTCCTTTACGGTGATCAGGTCTGTTTTCCTCAAAAATTGCACATTACTTTCTTCCCACACTTCTACTAGCGAACCCTTCAACATTTGTACAATGACGCCAGAATATAGAACAACACAGTCACGTGGATGTTGCAAGCATTAGCTCTGAAATTATCCTACACTTCATTGGTTACCAGGTTGACCGTCCGTCTCACCTCGGACTTCTAGATTTTTTGATGTTTACTTCGTTAGCATTAATTTGCCTCATATCCAGGCTAATTTAACTTGTTGCGGCACCAACTATTAGAAGGAAGGAAATAGAAAATGGGGAGTTGCACCCCATTCTCTTTTCTCAGCCGTTCCTTGTACAGCGGTAAGTAGAGCAAAAATTTCGTAGTTGTATTAGGTCTATGCAAAAGAAATGGCGTCACTTTTTCAAAAACATATGATTTCGCTTGGACAAAATGTGACATAGAGATATGTCACACAAAGCCACAGACAAAAAGCTCTTTTATTCTCTGAGCATAAGAGATTTCTCTTGCAGTTAGCAGTCGTGATTGACAATGTCCAGAAAACTCGTTCTCAATTTTTCAAATTTTCCTGATCTTTCTATAACACTGCGAGCGATCCAGTCCAGTATACCTTCTCTGTACATATTTGGCAAAGACATCACAATCCATTCTACATGTAAGGTATGCTGCCATAGCTTCGCTTCTTCGGAAACGTAGATGAGTACTTCCTGAAGCATTTCTTTCATTGTTTCTATGATTCTTGCTAGATGTTACTCTCCGAGTTTCTCTTTTGAAAGAACACCTTCAACATTACCTAATGCTGTTGTTGGCCCCAAAAAGTCGTGAACGGTCTGCTGAGGAAAAAAACGCTCACGTTGCTCAATATAGCATTCTTCGCATTCCGTTTTTTGGCCAAAAATTGCTTCCGAGAGGTGGATTGAACTTTGATAGTTTGACTGGGGAACGTTTGAATTGTCATATTAATCTTAAAGAAGATTGTCACATTTTTTCCGCTCTTCCCAGATCTAGAAGCTCTCATTCCGCAAGGAAAAATTCGCCGAACATAGAGATATCAATACGGCGTTCTCGTTGTTCTCGGCTTCGTAGTTCCACGAGATGTAGGCGTACGGCATCATGGACCTGCTCGTACGATAAGCAACGGTCATTGCCAATTGATGAAACTTTATGCTTTGCCGAAGTTGTCGTCCATTAAACTTGTGAAAGAAAATAGAATCAACATGAAAATACGACATTTCTTTTGCATCACCCTAGTAGCTTACCGCTGGTGAAAAAGTCGTATCCCTTGAATGTGGAAAAACAATTGAGCACCTTTTCTTATTAGCACTCTTGTAAATTGCCACTAAACACATCCACAAGTTGCTCTGGGATAAGGAGAGAGGAAAAAATCTGCGTGAAGTCCCGAAACTCGTAAACGCTTTCAGCGCGCGACTGGGTGATACAGAGTTTTGCATATTTTTGCCAAAATCCCTCTCCCCACTCTGTTTTCCTTTATGTGAATGTGGAACTTTTTATATAAACTCTCTCTTACTCTTTCCCTCTCTGTCTTAGCAGATCGTGGAAAGGGTTTGCTTCATTTGAGATGTGAAAATGGAAAGATAATGGAAAAAATGACACAGAAAATGGACGAGGACATGATACGATCATGTAATCCCTATACATCAGTGGGCCCGTTGCTTATTGTTAGCACACCATCCTGCTATGCGATGAGCTGGACTCATCGCACATATGGGGAACCATTTCCTGGATTCCCCGCGCTCCCCACCTCCCACCTCTCACCCCTTTCAATTGGCGGCGGCACACAAATTGTACTCCAACTTTCATTTTATCTCCTCTCTACCGCTTCGCTCAACTCCCTCCTCACATCATTTCCACTTATAGGCTTTTCAATCTATATAGTTGCGTTAAAAGGCCCTGCTATGGTAACAACTATCCCCTAATCGTTGTCTCTGGACCACCGCAGGGCCTCTTAACGCAATGAGGCACACTTGATTATATACTAAGCCCGTTATTCTAAGTTAGTCACATGTTTTTCAGGACTGCAACATCTACTCGAATGGCACGATGAAGGTCTTTAACGACAGGGTTGATTCCTACTACCTTCACCGTTTTGCATCACCAGGTTGCGCAGTAGCGACTTTCAACAGGGATTAATTTCCTAAACCACTGTGCTGTTCTGGGCCACGTGGGGATAGTGTTTCGAACTACTCGCTATGTCCTCTTTGTTTTTATATCAAAAAACTCCAAAGTACGCTTTTTTGGCCTGTTT
>KN727992.1:0-20673 GCA_000816745.1 Ancylostoma duodenale | reverse complement strand
AGGCAGCTGCGAGTCCACGAACCTTGTAATCTCACTTTTCGGTTTTGTCCGATCATCGCATTTTATTTCTCGTGGATGGACGGTAGGGCTCCGATCAAGTGGTATTCTGACGGGGATAAGTCAGGAGAATAAGCAGGGTGTGGTAGAACTTCCCAACCTAATTCGGCAATTTTCTGGTGGGTAAATTTTGCCATGGGAGCTCGGGCGTTGTCATGAAGTAGAGCAACATGGTCAATTTTCCCCGCTCCCGGCGAGCTGCGTCTGCCAATTTCTGTGGTTGAAAAGAGTAGACTTAGGCAGTTACGGTGGCCTAGGTGTCGGCAGTTCTTGATGCAGCATCCCCTCGGAATTCCACTAACACCACAGAAAAACCTTCGTTCGTCTCCTTTCGGCTGTTTTGGGTTGGTGCGTCACGCGGAGACCAGCTTCTCTGTCGTGCATGGTTAACTCACAGCCTCCAACTCTCATCTCCAGTAATGAGTTGGCGGAGAAAGTTCCTTCTGTGTGAGAGCAGCAGCAGAGACTGACACACACTCACTCTTGCGAGGCACTCATTTCGCGGTGGACCCAACCCGTCATCAGTTTTCTGTAACCCTGTGATTCAAGATGTCTGAATAAAAAGAATAAGAATAAAAGAATAAAAAGCTCAAACACGAAAACGTGGTGACACACTGCCTTTAAAGTTAAGCCGAAGGCCAAATTGTGGCAGTCGGTCACTTCATGCCTGAGTTTGCAGCTCTAGATCGCGTTTATCTTCCGACGCGAGCACCACGTCATCAGCGAACAGAAACGTCCAGGATACCGTTCTCTGCAAGTCTCGCTTGATAGCCTCCATGACAATGATGAAAAGGAGCGGAGAGAGCCGAACCCCAACGGAGATGGGAAATTCTGCAGACATACCGGCGGTACAACCAACCCGCAGGCATTCGCACACACCCCTACGCGTGAATGTATGTTCACACTCATATGCCGGCCGCATAAATCTAATCCAGAACTGCTTAACTAAGGAGTCCATCCCCTAGATCTACCTGCGTCGCAGGGCAAGCGCATGGCTGCTTTTAGTCCGTGATTAGCCCCCTATCCGCCACCTGCGGTCGCACCACGTAGCCTCGTGGCAAATCGGCTAGAATCCCCCGATTGAGGGAGATCTGTGTGTTACACTGTATTATTCACAAGTACTGAAGCCACGTGGAGGATACTCCTGTGCAGAGTTGGGAATGGCTGTTCATAACGGGTCCATAGGCATGTAAGAAATGTGACAAAAAGAGTAGGCATTATCATTGCATCGGAAATTAGCTTTACATGTAGATGCGTGTAAGAATTTGCAATTAGTTTGAACTCAGCTAATGATTTGTTTTGCTTATTTGTTAATTTTCTAAGCTTTCACATGTGTGGGCTTTTGCATATACCTCAAGGGGCTGCTCCACCCCACTTTCTTGCGTCCCGAAGGGGAGCTAGTACCAATAAAGCATTGAATGCTATATATTTACTGCATGATTTAACAAAACAACAAATTTCTATTTAAATGGTGGCAATGAACAAAGGAAAGAGGAACGAACATCTAGCCAACATCAAAACCGAAACACCGAAACATCAGTGATCTCGAAAATCCAAGGGACAAAATGGGATATTCACCGACAAACTTATTTTCTTGCTCCAGTAACTTATCTAGAGGTCTAGCAATTCTTTTTCCTTCATCAAATTTTCGCGCTTCAACTTCGCGTTGTTCTTGGAGAATAGGCTTGTCCTTAAGCGACACCCTGAATGAAACTCTAAGGTAAGTGAAGATGAGGAAGATTCACAAGTTACATGCTACACTACTCACGTTTTCATCACTTTCATTTAACATCTTCTATTTCAACATCCATGCATTCCGCGACGTCTTCCAAATAATCCGGACACCATCAGGCATAACGCTGACGTGCCATCATTCTGAACAACAAAAAGAGGCGGTATAGTAGGCTTCGATCCCAGCAGAGCGGCGGGACTTCCCGCTTCCGCGAAAAAATCATCCCCATCCGCTATCATTTTCGAACAAGCCCACTTCGAAAGCAGGAAGGTACGACCCGTTTTTGTCCTCAAAAATTGTTGGGAAACACAAACGGGGTTGCAGGCAGCAATTACTCATGAAAATACTTCAAAAATAGTTCACAGATGCGTGAGCAGTTTTCCTGGAGCAAAAACACGATAAAATTGCCGCAGGTTGAAACGTATATGAGAAGGAAATCGTAGAAAAATATCATAGCGGTAAGAAATACAATAAGCAAGCAGGAAGAAAAAAGCATTTGCTAAGGAACTTACCTCAAACGACAGGCAATACGGCTGAACGCAACGGCAAGCAATAGCTAGTTTGTTTCGTAACCACCTCTCAAAAAACCTCCAGAAAAATCCAGAGATACTCCGGCGGTCTGTATGGAAGAAATACAAAACAAAATGCGTGCAGCATCGAAATAAATGAAAGGAAAATCGTCAGAAACACCATGAAGGTAAGAAATACTACAACTAAATAAAAAGAAAAGTACAATCTCTTACGAATTTACTTCGAAAGGGGCATCACGACCTTTCTCGTCGGCGGACGATGAAGAGTACTAGCGGGATTGTTTTCCAACAAACCCTCAAAAAAATAACTCTCACAAAATACTTCCAAAATGGCCTACAGATGCGTGGCAGTTTCTGGAATAGCGAAATGCACGAGATCAAACAAAATGAATGAAAACTGGGGAAGCATATCAATGAACGTTAATAATGTTAGGGAATACAATCACTAAACAAAAGAAGCTGAAAGCTCCAAGATGAAGCTTAAAAAGCTTTTCCGACTAACTTCCTCCGAAAGAGCGGCGGTGTGACCGATACTCGTCCTTGAAAGATGTTGAAACGCACAAACGGGAGAAATCGACCAAAAATACCTCTTGAAGTGTTCAGATGCTTTTGTTGTCTATCTGAAAAAAAAGCAAAACTAAATGCGCGTAGCATGTACCAAAATGAAGTGAAAAAGGCGGAGCGGAATTACAACTTGTTCTCGTCCTCGGAAGACGTTGAAACGCAAAACGAGAAAAAAAAACCACTCAAGAATTTCCGAAATGATGCACAGCTGCGTAGGCCAGGGTTTCTCGAACAGAAACAAAACATAGTACGCGCGGCATTAAACAAAATGAAAGGAAAACGGGAAAAGGTGTTAAAACATCAGGAAATATAGTAAAAGATGTTGGGAAGCACAAATGAGGTTGCTTCGCAACAATCACTGGAAAGAGAGCTTCCAAAATAGTCAATAGATGCGTGGGCCAGAGTTTCTGGAACGAAAGCAAAACGTGATGGTCGCAGCACTGAACAAAATAGAGAAAAGTCGCGAAGAATATCGTAGTATTAGGAAATGCAACAAGCAAATGAAAAGGAAGAAGCATTTTGTATGGAATCTTACTTCAAACGAGCTGCAGTACGGCTCGTATTCGTCGTTAAAAAATGTTGGGGAGCACTAACCAAGTTGTTTCCTAACAATCCTTAAAAACATCCAAAATATTCCACAGATGCGTAAACTAAGTTTCTGATACACGAGCAAAACATTCCTCTCTATTTCAAATTGTCATACTAGAAAAGCGAAATGGGTGTCAGCTCTGGCGCTGTTGGCGAAACGAATGCGCGACTTCGGCGCTCCAATACTGCTTGAGCTTCTCCCGACGGAATCCCCAGAGATGTGCATACGACTTTTCCCCGACCATCCCCGGTTACCCCTAGGAAAAGAGTACTCTGCTATCGAACCTTCCTCGGAAGGCTTATGACACAGCACCGATACCTGCGGTTGGGGTCTCTAAGGTCAGAGAGACATTTATTGGAAACCGATGCGAAGAATTTAGCAACTACACAAGGCCAAGCGCAGGGATTGCTAACAACACTCAAAGTAGCGAAACAGCGTCGGGGGCAAAAACCTAGTGCACAGAATCAAAAAACAAGTTTTCGCACCCGACGCTGTCTTGTTTTGAGTGTTGGTGGCAAAGCCCGTGTCACCTTTTTAGCAAGGCTCCAGATACGAACGGTGGCCTCGGCCCCAAGTTTGGCAGAAGTGGTTTGAAAGGATTTCACCGCTTCTTCGTAGAACACGAGGACAGGAAAGTCTGCGGACCCTTTCACGAGCAACAATTGCATACAGATCAGATAAATTTAATAGAGCAGTAAAAAAGGAGTTACAGCTAAAAGACCAGTTAAAGCCAGCACCCGTAGAAATTCGCGACTACGAGTTGGACCACTAATAGTGGAATACATCGTCGGCACATCACAAAAGTTCACCGAACACAAAGAATCACGACTTACCTGCGAAGAGATCTAAATCAAACTCGCGAACAGCTCGAGCACAGCTGTCTTGCATGCGCCAGCGCACACAGGCGACGGTCGCTGCTGAGGTTGCTGCTCTGTGCGGACGCACGGGGAACAGCACCATGATTTCGTGAATTTCTCGAACGTCTTGCGCTGTTTCACTGTTGGATATGAGTTCTAGGTCCCTCAAAACCACAGAAACCAGCAAAATCTCAAACACGAAGATTTGAGCGGTTGCTGCCTTTAAGATGATAAAGATAATGATAAAGTCTATCAAAGGCAGTGTGTCACCTCAGAGATCGCGTTTTGGATCTGCACGTCAGCCGAACTTAGAGTGCATATGCGAGCCGCTGAGCACGAATATGCACTCTAAGTTTCAGATAAACGTCGAAAACGCGATACGTTACGGAATTATTTGGCCGAGAATTTCGAAATTCTCGGCCAGTGGACGAGAGGATACACTCCTTAAGTGGGTTTCAGACATTTTCTGATTCGCGGCGCGGCATGGCGCGAGAAGTGACCCTCACGCGGGAAACATCTCTCTCTCTCTCTGGGAGTTGCGTTGGATTTGCCGCGTGGCAACGAATACCACAGACCATTCGACTCCGCGACTTGCAGAGCGAGCTCGCAAAATGCCGCGGAGGGCTCGCGCGAGGCAAAATCTCTGAAAGCCCCCCCCCCTGCTCGCGGCACTTGACGCGCGAGCTCGCTCTACGTTGCCGCGCCCTATCCTTCATCATATGGTACGGCGCGGCGCGGCACAACTCTGAAACCCACTTTACAATTAGCAGAAGTTTTCTCAGGGTGCGGCATGGTTTTCAACATGGCAATACTTGCTCAGCCAATAACATCTACTGCTGAGAAGTTCATTTTAATATACAATCTTAACTTCTCAGCTCCGTTTCCTCAGACAATTTCGGGGGCAAATCCCGCTTCGTATAATACTACAAGGACGACCACACTGTGTCCAAACTCTTTGATGAACGATCTTCTGTGTGATATCATAGTCGACACATCTTATTCCAGAACTGTTAACTGCGAAAGTCACGTTGGAAGTTTGGCTTTTCACTGTCACTTTAGGCTACCGCTGTACAGCTCGGGGAGGATAGCAACTTCGTCGCTGTGGTGACTTCATTTTTCTTGTCTACTCTGAAGTTTTTTTCCGAGTAACATGTAAGCTTTTGGGGCGGAAACAACTTACATGTAACATTTCTCTTCCATCCCAACTCACATGTGATTTGTGAAGACAACTTACATGCAACCTTTCTGTAAGCTTACATGTAAGCTTTTTGTAAGCTTGTATGTAATCTTTTCGTAAGCTTACATGTAAGCTTTTGGAAACAGAAGCAACTTACATGTGGTATTATCACTAACTTGCGTGAAGTCTTCATGTCAGCTGGGAATAATATCGCACGAAACTTGGGAAAAAACTTCAGAGTACGTATTCGTTGTGACCACCCGATATTGGGGACTTCACACTCCCAATCAATACATACAGAGATAAGTTCTGGTTGGATTGGTCCATAATATCAAAGATGACAAAAACAGGGAAGGTTCATTTTATATAGCAGTTGCTGACAAACATGTCGAGCATGGCAAGCACTATGTGGGTTACCGTAGCTAATGTGTGCTGCTGTAGATACATTCGAACGACAGCCAGCAGAGGTTGAAATACGCACTAGAAAATTAGTTCCTGTGGCATATGGCATACTTCACAGCCTCTACGATCGTAAACCCAACTTAAAGGCAGTGTATCACCTTATGATGGGTGTGGCGATAATAACAGAATCCGATCCTAGTTGACGCGCTGATTCCAAAGATGTGCTTGAAATCTGAAAACGCAGTAAAAAACTTATTTTTAAAGGCAGCACCCGTCGAAATCCTCGACTCCGAGTTGAACCGCTAATGGTGGAATACATTGTTAGCACATCACGAAAGTTCACCGAACACAAAGAATCACGACTTACCTGCGAATCCAAATCGAAGTCGCGAACACTGCGAACACAGAAGCCTAGCATGTGCCAGAGGACACAGGCCGCAGACGCTCGGTACAAGCGTGTGCCACCCTCGCACAGCTAACCCGCGAGTGTCAGACGGATCGATAGTCGCACCGAAAACAACACCACGAATTCGTTGAAGTTTCCGTATGTTTCGTGCTGTTCCACTATTGGTTATGAACTATAGGCTCTTCAAAACCCCAAAATCCAGCAAAATCTCGAACACGAAGATTTGAGCGGGAAGCCAGATACTTGATACTGGAGTGGACGAAAAAAAAATCTTGCTAGGAAGCTAGAAGAAGTGGATCTGAGAAGTGAAGATTGTACATTAAAATGAATTTCCAAGCAGTAGATGTTATCGGCTGAGCAAGTATTGCCATGTACGCACCCTGAGAAAACTTCTGCTAAGGAGAGTAGCCTCCCGTCCACTGACCGGAATCGGGCCCAATGAACCCGGAACTTATGGGGTTTTCGAGGTTTCCCTGAAACCTAATGTACATTATTGTTCTGAGCGGCTCTTATATGTTCCACTGACGTGGGAATCTCGAACCCGATCCCTGAGCGATACACTGCCTTTAAGCCTATGGCGTACTGCACAGCGTCTAGCACCCATTCAACCTCAAACGTTTCTGGGGTAAAATGGAGTTGGGGGGGGGGCCACTTGGTATAAGTCGATAATATGACCTGTCCTGCACGTTTAGACTTGTAAGCTGACACGTCCAGAACGCTCTGACTTGTCAGTACATCTAATGTACACTAGTTACCTAATGTGCAAGCAAGTCAGAACGTGTAGAACAGGTCATATTATCGACTTTTGTTGAATGCCCCTCCCCCAACTCCATTTTGCCCCGTTTCTGCACAACTGCTACTGTTACAGCACGCTATTCAATGCAAATTCTGTGATAATAGACGGGAACCTATAACATTTTGTTCTGACCAGCAACGTTGTCGCTGCGAAGTGTGCCATAGGTCTTATACTCGCCCGCGATCATAAGTTTTCTCGATGCCAAGAATTTTTAGGCCGGTGAAAGTGAGAGACGGACCGAAATCTTATTCGAAGGAGAAGGATAACGTGCTGTGAGTGCCGACGTATTCAAATTGGCTAAATACTTACTTATTTCACCAGTTCAGCCGTTCGGCTAACACCGAGCTTCCGGGCCTCTTCTAAAGCTTGCTTCGCTCGCCTTAACTCGTTTGCGACCACGTGCACGTTCCTTTGGATGTCATATCTTTGTGAAACGTTCATACTAGCTAATTCCTTCGTAGTGATGTACTAACAGGCATACATTGTTCCATTCAAAAAATGGACAAAGCAGATGATTTCTCGAGCTTTTTCATCAGGTCGAACTGTGAAAGCTAAAATAACAACAATCTTTCAAACTTCTCAAAAAACCATAGCAGGAGCCAATCAATATACAATAAACGATGATTCTCTAAAAAACGGAGAATTACTGTTCGACCGGTACTACGCTCAAAATCGGCTCTTTTGAAAACGTATTAATTCATCTTATAACCAGACCAATACAAATTAATGTCGTAGATATTTTCCAATGGAAATTAACGGATAGTAGTGCGCCAGCGCTCAGAAGTGGAGGGACACAACGAGACGATCTCACTTAGCATGATATATGCGCCTGCATCCGTTTTGGCTTTCCCTCCTAGATCTGACAACGAGAGGAACGTGGGCACTGTAGAATGGAAGACGTCAACCGACACACGCCTTGATGCATGCACGGAACAAGCAAAGAAATGGGTTCACTGATGGACTGATGGTGGAGGGGGCGACTGTTTCTCTAAACTCTCTGCGATTGTGTCCGTGCGAGAACTGTGCTGAGGAAGGAATTCACAAATGCGCAATGGGTGCATCGGCGCCAGTAGATAACGTGAGGGACGTCATGCCACACATCCGCAGCTGTGGGATAAGTGCATTGATTTCAGGTAGTGGGAAGGTAAGAAAAACCAGGCTGATAATAGGGGAGGAATGAGCGGTGGAGATGTGGAGAAGATGACAGCGGAGTGAGCAAAAGAAGAGTGAGGGGTCCGGCGTTAGCCGGGCGATCAGGATGGTGTAATACAAATTTCTTTACAAACATCGTTTCCACTAAAGGCAGCACCCACGGAAAAATTGCTCATCAAGGTTCAGCTGTAATCCTAGGTTTACTACAACGGTGAACACGAATACAGAGATCAATTGTGTTCAAAGTTGCAAAGAACGCGGGGCCTGAAAGCCTCGTTTCGGCCTTTGAAAAAAAGTGGCCGACTTGAAACGGGTATAGTTCTCTGATAACTGTGCAGCACGAATGCAGCCCGAACGGCATGATGGTTCGAGTAGAAACCGTAGCAGCAACGGTTCCTAGTTGCTGCCATCTTCCCCTCGACTGCTGTTCAAGCGTTCTTCCCTCCAGCAGCAATTGCTGAGAGATGGCATCAATTGAGGGGAGGATGGCAGCAACTGGCAACCGTTGCTGCTAGGATTTCTACTCAAACCATTACGCCGTTTCGGCTGCGTTCGTGCTGCACAGTTATTAAAGTTAGATATGGTGGGTGGAAATCGGTACGGAAAACAAGCCTTATCAATGAGAAAGAAGTGGTAGCAAACAGAATCGAGGATGCTCATGTCAACGACGGTGCAAGTTGCGTAGAAGTATTGGGACCATTGCTCACTGACCAAGACACTCAAAATCTCGGCTGTCAAAATTATCGCGGGTGCTACCTTTAACAGCAATTTACACTAGTCGGGCGCACGCATCCATTTGCAAAGGATTGGTTGACGCGGCATGTGCAGGCTTAATGAAAAAAAAACACGCGGCCACCGCGAGGGCGCAAACGCGTGCATCGAAGCTGCGTCAGCGATGCGACTGGCCCTATCTTTCATTATAGACAGACGCGCATCAAAAGCACGTGCGTCTACGATGAAAGATAGGGACTAGAAATGAAAAATGATCCTTATCAGCTATCTTTTTGCTCTGATGTGACAAAGTCTGGGACACCGTAAAAGACCGGAATATGAGTCGTCCACTGCAATTAGAAAAAAAATTAATATATTCGCAACGGGAGAAGGCATGTTCCAAAGCACTTTCTTCAACGTCTCGAGAATTACTGCATTCCTTGCATGAGGACTCGCAAGACTTTCTGTAGGCCAGCTGCTTCACAATAACTCAGCTGCATTTTGCTATCCTTCTTGAATTTCAAAATATTGGCTCGAAAAACTGTCTAGAAATATAGTCTTCTCCGGCCGCTGAAACAGTTCCTTCCCAACAAAGCGTTTGGCATCTATGAAAACGACAGCCTGCAACATCGTTGGCTTCAAGTCATCAGAGCGATGAGCACAATAAGCCAGCAAAACCTCAAAAAATTATATATGTCACAAATGTGCTTGGAATATCTTACATTAAGTTGAAAACCCTTCAGAAAAAGGCCGTACTCGTCACGCGAAGCCACGGTGGATATGCCGAAGGAATACTGTGAAACCTACATCGTTCGCAAGCCGATGGGTGCTCGAATACACAAAAGTGATTGCCGAGTTAGTAGCCTCAATGTTACATTTAAATCCTGCATAATATGCTTATGCCAAAACCTTTGGAAGGCCCAGAATGCAGTTTCTTCTTTCTTTCATCTATTTTCCCAGAATTTGCCGTGTGATTGCGCCATTTCCTTCGATTGAGAGCATCGCCGGCAGTGGGCTTCTGTGACAGCATCCCCCTATCCGACCCAGCCATCATGTTTTCGGTCTTGTTTTCGGTCTCCGGCCTCCGCGATAATATTCGTTACTGTTTTAAGGACAGAATTCGCGTCTCTTCTCAGCACCAACGTAAGTGCCTCATCGTCGCCGTGAGAGATGTTACTCCGACATATAGCGCACATCTTCGTTAGGGATTCTGTCGGGATGAGTGAGTCCATATGAGTAGGGTGGTGCTAACATCAACGATTGAAAAGCAGACAACAAAGCAGATTCATTAAGAGTGATGAGAAGATTGATGCACGGAAGCTGAGGATGTGAAAGCACAACAATCTTAAGGTCCCACGTTTTTACACTAATCCAAAATGGGAATGCTCCATATCCAACCTACTATGTTATCAGCGAAGCATTCGCATTTCCACTGTGTGCTGAGTGGAGAAATTTCCAGGTGGTCGGCCAGATTCTTCTCAAACTGCAGGTGATCCTCCTATTTTACATGTAATATGTGACGGAGTGGTAATAACCTCTCAAACACTCGAACCGTGCAAGCGCTCTGCAATGACTGTCCGAGCGCTCTGCAGTGACCGTCTGAGCGCTCTCTGTCAGCGCTTACGGTACGGTCACTGAAGGAGCGCTCGCAGAATTATGGGGGAGCGGTCGCACGGTTTGCCATGTTTCTCGAGTCACTGTTTTGAATCGGTCATGTACAAAACGAGAACCGCTTGAGAGTCGTGAAACACGGTAAACCCTACGAGTGCTAACCCATCCCATGCCAACGACCTGCCAGGCGACCGTATGTTCCGCATTCGGCGTGCGCTCGGACGGTGCAAGTGCGAATAAGATGCTACTTATCCCCTTTTTTAATTCTACTTCTTCCATTGCTCACAAAATTCATCCTCATAAAATCTTTCCCCTCGAATGCCACAACCTCAGGGCAGTGTGAAACGGAGGGCAATGGGCAAAACAACACAGAGTCGAGCAGGCTACCGCCAGAGGTCCGATAACCTGATAACCTGGCATTGGTTTCCGGCGAGTTTTTTTTTTCAGCCCAGCATGGAAGGAAGTACCAAGTTTTATATACCATTCTACTTGGAATCCTACGGGCTCAGCAGCTGACAACTGCGCGACACACGATCTGTTGAAATGGAAGAGATATCTAGTGAAAAGGATTCCAGATAAGCAGTTTTTTGCGCTAAATTTGAAAAAAAAAACATGTGTTATGGTGAACCATGTACAAGCAGGTATGTCACCAATTAAGCAGACAACAGCGCAAATCATGGGTTCTCTAAATTGGCGGAAAATCTTTAAAGAGAAAATCTGTGTTGAGCTAAGCGTGGGTCCAGGCCCGATGTCAGCTCTAACATTCTGGCTTTGAACGTGTGAACGTTTTCTCACTTTTTGAGCAATGTTGGAACTATTTCGGTGCAAACCATCTTGGGAACGGTCTTCACTATCTTGCACTGTACAAACCACTCTTTTGACCTTTCTTAACCTCGCTGGTAGAGTGACAACCTTCACTTTTTCGGCCCAGACAATCTTCAGTTTTCTGACCTCCGCCTCACTCCCTTCGATCGGAGCTATGGCTATCGCTATACTCCTTTTTAAAGAGACTGTAAGTGGGAAACCCACCTTTGTCGCTGCTGTCGTCGATCGAACTCAAAGCAGATCCATCCGGTAAACTGCCGATCTCAGAAATGTAAGTCATAGAAATAGTACAATACATTCCATACGTACTATCGTATCATTTCCAAGAATTTGGGTGCAGCGCTGGCACGGTAGGCGCTGAGTTCGGAGCGCTCGCACGGTGAGAGGCTCCACCTACAACTTTTATGTACAGCGCTCGCACGGTGAGAAGCCCCGCATATAAATTTAGGTGCAGCACTCGCACGGTCGACCCTAAATTCGGAGCGCTCGCGCTGTTCGAGTGTCTGAGATTGTATGTGCACTAAGGCCAAAGTCTTCGAAGCAGCCACACTATCCCAAAAGCCTACGAGATGGAATGGATTGGAAACCGCAAAGTGATAATCGCACTACCAATGTTCCATGCTATGTCTACTCTTCATCGAGAAGAGACCGTAGCGCACATGCGGGTTTATCAAAAGCCACTGCCCCCGCATGGAAGATTACACATGCCATGGTGGTGTTGCGGTTATTGGCGGTTGACCTAGCGACGTGATGTTACGCATTGTGTCTGATGCCGTCCCAGACATTCGTGTGGGAGTCCCGCCTGACAAAGCGCCCTCTTATCATTCTCAGGACAAAATCCGGTGCACCGACACTGCCACGGTGAAAAACATGGATGGAAATGATGAGTACGAAACGTTACAAGTTCTCATATCATATCACACAGCATGCGTGGAATAGCGTGCTGGCATAATCAGACATTCGTGCGGGAGTCCCGCCTGACAAAACGGCCTCTTATCATTTCTGGGACAACATCGGGAGCTCCGGCGGGAGACATCATTTTGGTTTTGTTGCGGGATTAACCCGATAATGTTGCGGAATTGTAATTGCCACGTGGCAAGCCTTATCGAGAAAAGGGTATATAAGGGCCTTCGCTTGCAGTGACTTCAGTCTACACTCCGCTTCGGCGGAGAGTGGAGTCTTACGGGACTCGACTGGCCCACTGAGACCCGGTTGAAACCGTGGCCCAGTGCGAAGGCCAGGCGAGATGCGTGGGACGCGGTCGCGCGGACGCGGCGCGGATACAGAAACGCGTCCGGGTCCGCTAGTAGCGGCCGGCGTCGACGCACGGGTCGCATGCCGTGCCCCGGAACTCGACGCGCATTTTTGCTTTCTCATGTTTTTAAGTTTCGGGACAAAATCGGGTCTCCCGCACCATGATAATGCTATCAATTTCGGGACAAAATCGGGACTCCCGTGGAGCTTGCGGGACAAAATCGGGATGCTGTGGGACAAAACTCTGATTTTTGGTTGTCTCCCGCTCACCCTCGAGCGGAAGACATCATTTTGTCAGGCGGGACTCCGGCACGAATGTCTAAGTAAAAGCAACTGTGCGAAAACTTTTTATGGTGAACGGTCGCAGCGACAGCTTCGCAGTGTATCATGCCAGATGCCTAGGGGATTCAGTTTGCAGGTGTGCCTCAGTCAACTCTTCACTTTGGCGGAAAATAGAGTCCTACGGGTCTCAACTGGAACACTGAGGCCCGATTCAAACCAGGACTCAATGCGAAGACCAGGCCAGTTGCGTAGAAGGTGGTCGCGCGCGTACGCGCCGCGGGTGCAGAAACGTGTTCAGGTCCGCTAGTAGCGCCCGGCGTCGGCACACCAAGCGCATGCCACGCTCCATAATTTGGCGCTCATTTTTCTCTCTCCTATTTTTCAGTTCCAGGACAAAATCCTGTCTCACCCGGGAGCTTGCGGGACAAAAGCTCACGATTTTTGATGACCGCCGCTCACGCTCGAGCGGGAGTCATCAAAAATCGCCTGCAGCCTGAAAATTGTCTTACATGATGAGCACAACGTTGACGGCATGCGACGTCTGCGAACAAATTCTAATTTAAATTGGTCCTGTCATATTTCTTCTCAAAACATTCCTATTTTCATTTTCTTTGAATGAAAAGATTATTAATGACTACTCATGAAGATTACACACATCGACGTGAACTCGGCATTGACCGGAAAGGCCTTCGTCGGAGATACAATCATTGCACTGGATAACATGCCAATAAAGAACAGCGATGAGATACACATGAAACTCAAGGAGCCAACAGAGGTATCGTTCCTTGATGAATTATTGCCTGAGATAGGATAATGTTTCCGTTTGCAGAAGGTATCTGTCAAAATAAGGCACGGAATGTGGTCCTGGTGCCAACACAGATGTACGACACTTGAGCGAATTCAAATGGACAAGGATACTGAGAAAGTCACTGGCAGGCCCATAGATCTTTACTACGTAAGAACACATTCTTTCTGCATATCATCTTTCATCAGAGATACAGTAGCGGCAGAAAAGTTGTCATCAGCGACGTTTCGACAGGCGCCCGGCCGTTAGGCAGCAGTTGCCTGTTGCCAGCCTGTCATGCAGCCTAAAAGGGGCGTGGCGGTTGCTGCCATGGACCAGGGCTCCAAATTTTTACAATGCGTTTTCGAACCACTTGAATGCTGAAGATTCGCACCGATGGATACTTGACATGCATGAATTTCACAATCATTTTTCACCACGATTCTAAATCTGATCTTCGGACCAGGAAAAAAACCTATTGGTCTGCATGCAGACTGGGGATAGTAATGCCCTCACACCACTATAGGACGACATCAATCAGCTTCTTGTATATTTGCAAATATTAGGTTGAGGAGAAAGTAATGGGAGAAGTGGCATCCAAGTCAGATTTTCATCTCTAGCTTTTGAGAGGGTTTTCCTCAATGAATTCAGCATACACCTTTGAAATCTATAACATAACTCCAAGGGTAGAACGCTGTTTCTCTTCTCAGAATTGTCTAGGCTGCGGCTGGTGATACAAAGGGACACCCGCTCGAAAATTGTCAAAATCGACGGGCTGTTTCTCGCCCAAGAAGAAACTGAGGGGAGAGAGGAGGATAGTGATCAGGGAGTTACAAGCCAGAAACATAAAAATAGTGGGTTACCAGAGTGAGCGAAAGTCGCGCTAGTTTGGGACGGGGAAAAAGTGGGAAAATTGGCATGTAAAAAAGTGGTGTGGAGCAGGGTTTTTCATTTTTGTCGTTTTTCTCCAATGGTTCCCCTCAGCTTTCAGACCCGGCCAACCCATGGACCGAAATGGCGTGGGATTTTCGACCCACAAAATGTAGGACTACCCATTCTATGTAGTACTGAAGATCTACCAACTTCACATCTGGAATGGGTGCATATGACCTTTGTGCGACCCAGACATGACACTATCACGTCATCATTTGTTGCATTCCTTGGCCGAAAAAATGTTTCTATATCAGCTCATCTGAAAGGAAAGAGGAGAGCTTTTTTTATTTGGGAAGCGGAGCCGTTTTTCACATAATCTTAGTTGATGGATACTGTTGATACTTTACTGTAGAAAAATCTTCATTCAAAGCCTTGCACATTCTTGGAGAAAAATTCAAGTTATTCAGAAAAATGCATTCTAAGCTCACAGGGAGCGGAATTATCAGCAAAAACAGCCCCTTCGGGTTGTTGAACAAGTTCCCGCTATTTTTTTTTCGTTCAGTTTGCCTTTGGTCCATTTCTCATTGCTTCCCTTGATAAGTGGGGAAGATTATGATATGTGATGCTTCAAAAATGCACATTCTTGGTTTCGTAAGAATTCTGGAGAAGGCAGGAAAGGCCAAAGTATTAAACAAGTAATGACCACAATATTTTAAGGCAACTTGATGTCACAGCCCTTAAAGTGCAGTGCTTCCATGTATTTCCTTCTAATACTTTCTGTGAACTCTTACCTGTGGGGAAACCATGAACAGAGAGGATAATTTTTAGAAAAATCGAAATTGGTGTTTACTGCGATGAATAAAAAAGCAATTTGCATATGCATAATCGCTGGAACCAACGACAAACCAGCTTTGCAGTCCCTGTGAGACTCGCCGAAATATGTGCAACAATTGCTTCAATTACTTTTTATAGGTAGCAATCCAGCTAAGCAACGCTCCCGAAATGACCAACGTTCAGCTTGGGTTACATGTGAAGTACGACGCGAGAGAGAGGCTTCAGGCATGTGCACATTTTCCCACAACAATTTAGAAAATTATATACATACACTTTCCTTTCGATTTGTTTTGCCAGTTTTTGTTCGAGGCAAATACGTATATGCTAGGAAATCAACTGTGAAATATGAAATCTAGTTCACTCATGCCATGCGCATTATTGTTCTCTATTCTTCAGGTGCACAACGTCGACTACTCAAGTATTGCAGGAGTACATCTCCGCCCAGGCGACGTCATACGGTTGGTTTTCCTCATTTCTTCAGAAGTGATGCAGTATGATTTGTTCGTGCAGATGTTTCTGGTGCTTTTGCAGAGGTGGAAGGAGAGAGAACTGGAAAAGGCCACCACTTTTCAGCAATTAAGTTATGCGCACGACTGCACTTTGGAATTACATCCCAGCCTCGAATGCAAGCAGTCGTTAACCCATGTAAAATCCAGGCTTATTATCGAAACTCCATCCAGAGACTGCATCCCTAGAATGCACGCTCAAATCTAGCAAAGGCATTGATTGGATGCGATGCAATGCAAATACAACACAATGCAATATCAACTTCTGGAATGAGTCACTGAGATTATAGCCCGTCCTAGAAAATGCACGTAGTTGGTGTAAGATCCATTACTTCTGTTGCATCTTCTCAGGAAAAGAAAATTCATTTATTTTCATCAACTAACGAATAGTATAAGCACGACCAGCACAATAGTGGGCATTCTGCTATGATAGGATTCATGAACGTTCTTGAGAGGATTGAAGCTTTGCCCAGTAGTAGGCAATAGATGAGCTCCTCGGTCAAAAATTGCTGTACTTCACTCCTCAGTTGCTGTACTTCACTCCTCAATTGCTGTACTTCACTCCTCAATGTAGCGTCTTCTTCTCCTTGCTATGAAGAAGTTCCTAGATAAAGTCCACCAAAAAAAAATAAATTCCTGCCTCCAAAAGCTGGGTTCGCAGGCAGATTCGCACCTTCGCAGAAACATCTATAACTACAACACAAATCTCTCATGTCCAATCCCACTATTACAGCGAGGTGAACGATAAACCAGTAGCAAGTAAGACCATGCTCAAGTACTACATTACCGAAGGAGCAGTGAAGGAAGGACGAGTAAGGCGTCAGAATTCGAACTGTAACCTCCCTTTGCATAGATGTTTACATTTTTCAGATACATTTTCTCGTCGAATGTCCTTCTGGAGAGGCTTATCGTGATAGCTGCGATATGGCGCCCGACGTTACCGAGATAGCTTTGCAACAGGTCATAGACTGCTGATGGACTCGACCGCAACGTTTGCTATGGTTTTTAGATACTCTTTCAAGAAAGTGGTAGCAGTTTAGGTGGAAAAATTCAAGAAAAGCCTTAATGTTACGCCTGGTAAAAGCATATATGCGGCTGGACGTGCAAAGAAGTCGGTTCACATAGCTACTGCTGAAAGGACAGAGGTGAGGTCTTCCTTACGATGGTTGTGTTATACAAGTTCACTCACATCGAAATCTACAGAAACTCCATAGTTTACTCTTCTCCTATGCCACATGGGCCCGGACACACCGTTGAGATTACCCATGATATGCGCATTAACGTACCCAAATTTATCCTTCAACTGGCGCCCATCAAGATGTCTACCCACGTTACGCATATCCAACAGCTATCCATGGATAATCGTGTCCATGGGTATGAGATTAACCAGTCCTTCCAGTGATTCATTGCTCATGCCCTGAGATCAATTTAGCAGTAGGCTTCGTGGGCTTTTCAAGATTCTAGCTAAACCGTTCCTCACCGTTCCTAGGTCGGCACTGCTGCTGGGCTCGAATACGTCATTGAAACTGTATTACCATTACCCATGATAAACTGTGAACGTACTCAATTTTACCCTTTACCTGACACTCATAAACGTACCTGTCCATTCGTAACGTATTCTATTCCCCAGCAGTCATCCATGGGTATGAGATTACCCATCCTTCCAATGATGGCTAGAGGTTCTGGACTGAGAATCATGACACGTTAACCACGCAAACCAACTATGGTTAGCGTGGTTGGTTATCGTATAGGCTGTGTTGTAATATAGATATTTGGTGAGAATTTCGACTGAAACATTAAAAAGCATTCGACGTTCTCATTATCCTTGCATATCCCTCGGAAAGAAGTGTTAAGGTGTTTTATCACTGAGCAACAATTCATTATGTATGATAGACCTTTTCAGGTGGAGATAGCAGCTGATTTCGATCCGTCAAAACTTCGCCCATGTAAGAACGCAAAATAGATTATGAACTACGAAATTGCTTTTGTTATTAAAATAAATTTCCATTTAAATTCTTGTCGACTCACCGTGTTTAGCCTAAGAACGACAAAATAAAAAGTTCACTCCGTCAGCAAATGGTCTTACTGTAACTTTCTGGCGTAAAACAGGGTGTGGCTCGCCCATTTCTATTTTGGATACAATCAACTATGTGAATAGGGTCTATCGAACGTCGAACCACCTGTCAAACGGATGTCGAACATTTCGAGCTCAGAGAGAGTGGTTTGCAAATATTGTACTAGGAAATTAGGGTAATATTGTCTGCTCACCCGAACTGAACTTCCAACCTCGTCAAGAAAAAATAACAACAATTGCCAATTACCAATGCGTCAAGTGTTTAAAAAAACATTTATTATCGCTCAAAAAACCAAAAATCAGGGCATCTGTAGAAAGTGTCAAGTAAACGCTGTAATAGCTACTCGTTTCGGAGATTCTGTGTAGGCAGTAAGCACGACGAATCAGCAGGAAAAGAAACGTCGAGGAAACTCTTTATATACAAGAAAGAAAACATCACATGCACTATCTACTCAATTCGAAAGTAAAAAAAAACATCTGCTTTCGAAGTTGGGCTTCCAGAAAGAGCTCTAATGAGGGCTGAGATTCTGAGTTTCTCTTCATCGTTGATAGGCTTCGAAGAACTATGCCAGTTTAAGGATGCAAAGCCGAAGATCCGCTAACTGGAAGGGCATTAACATTTCGGACCATTTGAGGAGAGGCCGACAGCTATGGTCACGGACCCAACCAGTTGACGGCTCTTCAATCGGTTCATCCGATAACTAACCCGACAAAAGCAATAGAAATGGCAAGCGGCCAATACAATTCGAAGATTCTTCGTTCAAGGTCACAAATGAAGGAAAAATTGCTTTACAAATTTGTGAACAAGAAATTGGCCAATCTTCAGAGTACCTAGGGGAGGCCTCGTCAGAATTGAAAGAGTGAACAGTGAGGAGAACGACTTATGCCCAACTTCCCCCGCCTCCTTGGTCCTTGACTGCTTTGGATGGATATAATCCTCCTCCACCCTGTCCATCGTTGTCATCGTATATAGGGCCAGGCGCTGCTGGGTAGGCTCCACCGCCTGAAAATGAGAATTCCCTATCTCCGTCAACCTTAATTGCTTTCTCCAGCTATTGCTTCTCTGTGGGCAACAAAACAATTCACCACACGAACGCTGAAGTAAGCGGTAAAAAATGCAGCTCGGCGAGACAGTTTTCACCGTGGATGGATCATTAAGTTGGAGTCTAATTATCGACCTTTTTTTTCTTTGTAAAAATATTCCGCAGCATCGATTTAACAAGTGAAATGGTGTGAGGGTGAAAATTTTCACATTCATCACCAAAAAATCGTGCAAGAACACAGTGGCTTTTTTCATCGCTGCCGGAGAAGCAAAGGCCTTGTTCCAATGAGGTGATGGATGCATACGACAATACAAAAATTTTGATGGTACAAAATACACTTAGATTGATTCATAAACCAATCGGTTTGCAAGTACAGATGAGGTCAATCATATACTCTGAAACTGTGCGGCATGAACGCAGCCCGAACGCCCTAATGGTTCGGTTAGAAACGCTAGCAGCAACGGTTCCCAATTGCTGCCATCCTCTCCTCCGTTGCTGCTCAAGCTTTCTTCCCTTTAGCAGCAATGGGGGGGGGGAGGATGGCAGCAATGGAGGGGAGGATGGCAGCAACTGGGAACCGTTACTGCCAGCTTTTCTAACCGAACCATTACGGCGTTCGTGCTGCACAGTTATCAGAGTAGGTTCTCCAATTACAAGTGCTCATTCTTTCAGCTGAACCATCTTATCGGAGAAGCCATTTTCATAGTAGTCAGCCGCAGATTCCGTCCGGAAATAGTTTAAAAAAATATGTGTCATTAGCTTTCAGTTACAGAACTTGAAATAAGAATTGTAAGGAGAAACAGCAACGTTACACCGGTGATGCTAAATGTAGACTGAGTGCACGTCATCCGAAAAATAACCCGAATAGTCTCACCTTGATAACCTCCTCCTCCTCCAGGGTAGCCACCTCCTCCCATACCAAAGCCGCCTCCACCCATACCGCCACCACCCATTCCGCCTCCGCCCATTCCACGTCTTCCTGAAGCAAATGTTGAATAAAAAGGTGTCACAAGAAAAACTTTACCTATCATTTAGAATTCGATAATGTTACTCCTAACAAATATGATGTATTCACTACAAAGATAACAGTACTTTTTCTATTCAACTTATAAGGCTACTTCAAAGTGAGTATCAGTTTAGATAAACAACACAAACCTCGTCCTGAGATCAAATTGCCAATCATCGATCCAATTCCTGCTCCACCGATGCTTCCGGCCAGGTTTCTGAACATTGAGCCTCCACCGCCAGCACCGCGAGGCGCTCCACCACCGCCCATTCCTCCGTCGCCACCCATGCCGTCAGCACCTGAGTTTCCCACAAATCCACTAGACGTCCACTAAGTGTTAGCATAATTAATTCACAAACCTCTAGCAGCACCTCCGCCCCCTCCTTTACCCTTACAGCAGCAGCAATAGCAGCAGAGGCAGCAGCATAGGAGGGGAATAATGATGAAGATGAGAGCAAGCCAGAACCAGCCGGGTATGGAGGGCATTTTGAAACCTGAAAACGCGCATAACAAAGCCGTGTAATTAAAATAAAGAAATTCTAACCTAAAAGAAATTGTAAAAAAGAAATTCTAACCTCCCATTCCCTTTCCGCCTCTAGCACCTCCAC